>JANTPZ010138242.1:0-17806 GCA_025593235.1 Vachellia pachyceras
TATTAGAGTTAAATGTTTAATTCCATTAACCTTAATCTAGTTCCAAAAAAAGATTTGCCATTTTTATGTCCAAATAGATGAATAAGTTTTTAAAAAAAACTCGATTTACGTAACCCTAAAAAACACTGAGTCACAGTGGATGTATCCATTCAATTTTTTGAGAGTTAAATGTTTAATTCCTTTAACCCTATTCTAGTTGCAAAAAAGATGTGGCATTTTTATTTCCAAAAAGATGAATATGCTTTTAAAAAAACTCGATTTATTTAATCCTCTAACAAAACTGAGTCACAGTGGATATTTCCATTCAATTCTATGAAAGTTAAATGTTGAATTCCTTCAACCTTAATCTAGTTCCACAATAGATGTCGCATTTTTATATCCGAAAAGATGAATAAACTTTTTAAAAAACCTAATTTATGTAATCCTGTAAAAAAACTGAGTCGCAGTGGATGTATCCATTCAATTCTAAGAGTGTTAAAATTTCAATTCCTTTAACCCTAATCTAGTTGCAAAAAAGTTGTGGCATTTTTATTTCCAAAAAGATGAATAAGCTTTTTAAAAAAACACGATTTATGTTATCCTCAATAAAAACTGAGTCACCCTGGATGTTTCTAGTCAATTCCATGAGAGTTAAATTTTTAATTCCTTTAACTTAATGTAGCTGCAAAAAAAGATGGGGCATTTTTATCTAAAAATAGAGGAATACATTTTTATAAAAACTCAATTATGTAATCCTCTAATAAAACTGAGACCCAATGGATGTTTCAATTTAATTCTATTAGAGTTAAATGTTTAATTCCTTGAACCCTAATCTAGTTCCAAAAAAAGATTTGGCATTTTTATGTCCAAATAGATGAATACATTTATTTAAAAAAAACTCGATTTTTTATGTAACCCTCAGTAAACTGAGTTACAGAGGATGTATCCATTCAATTCTAAGAGAGTTAAATGTTTAATTCCTTTAACCCCAATCTAGTTGCAAAAAAGATGTGGCATTTTTATGTCCAAGTAGATGAATAAGCTTTTTAAAAAAACTCGTTTTATATTATCCTCAATTAAAAATGAGTCACAGTGGATATTTCCATTCAACTCTGTTAGAGTTAAATGTTTAATTCATTTAACCCTAATCTAGTTGAAAAAAAAAGAGATGTGGCATTTTATCTAAAAGTAGATGAATATGTTTTTCTAAAAACTCGATTTATGTAATCCTCTGATAAAACTGAGACGCAGTGGATGTTTCAATTCAATTCTATCAGAGTTAAATGTTTAATTCCTTTAACCCTAATCTAGTTCCAAAAAAAAGATTTGGCATTTTTACGTCCAAATAGATGATTAAGTTTTTTTAAAAAAACTCATTTATGTAACCCTAAAAGAAACTGAGTCACAGTGGATGTATCCATTCAATAATAAGAGAGTTAAATGTTTAATTCCTTTAACCCTAATCTAGTTGCAAAAAAGATGTGGCATTTTTATGTTCAAATAGATGAATAAGCTTTTTAAAAAAACTCGATTTATGTTATCCTCAATAAAAACTGAGTCACAGCGGATGTTTCCATTCAATTCTGTTAGAGTTAAATGTTTAATTCCTTTAACCCTAATCTAGTTGAAAAAAAAAAGATGGGGCATTTTTATCTAAAAATGGATGAATACGTTTTTATAAAAACTCGGTTTATATAATCCTTTAATAAACCTGAGACACAGTGGATGTTTCAATTAAATTCTATTAGAGTTAAATGTTTAATTTCTTTAACCCTAAACTAGTTCCAAAAAATGATTTGGCAATTTTATGTCCAAATAGATGAATACGTTTTTTTAAAAAAAACTCGATTTATGTAACCCTCAATAAACTGAGTCACAGTGGATGTATCCATTCAATTCTAAGAGAGTTAAATGTTTAATTCCTTTAACCCCAATCTAGTTGCAAAAAAGATGTGGCATTTTTATGTCAATGTAGATGAATAAGCATTTTAAAAAAACTCGTTTTATATTATCCTCAATTAAAAATGAGTCACAGTGGATGTTTCCATTCAACTCTGTTAGAGTTAAATGTTTAATTCATTTAACCCTAATCTAGTTGGAAAAAAAAAGAGATGTGGCATTTTATCTAAAAGTAGATGAATATGTTTTTCTAAAAACTCAATTTATTTAATCCTCTAATAAAACTGAGATGCAGTGGATGTTTCAATTCAATTCTATTAGAGTTAAATGTTTAATTCCTTTAACCTTAATCTAGTTCCAAAAAAATATTTGGCATTTTTATGTCCAAATAGGTGAATAAGTTTTTTTAAAAAAAACTCATTTTTGTAACACTAAAAAAAACTGAGTCACAGTGGATGTATCCATTCAATAATAAGAGAGCTAAATGATTAATTCCTTTAACCCTAATCTAGTTGCAAAAAAGATGTGGCATTTTTATGTCCAAATAGATGAATAAGCTTTTTAAAAAAACTTGATTTATGTTATCCTCAATAAAAACTGACTCACAGCGATGTTTCCATTCGACTCTGTTAGAATTAAATGTTTAATTCCTTTAACCCTAATCTAGTTGGAAAAAAAAATAGAGATGTGGCATTTTATCTAAAATTAGATGAATATGTTTTTGTAAAAACTCGATTTATGTAATCCTCTAATAAAACTGAGACGCAGTGGATGTTTCAATTCAATTCTATTAGAGTTAAATGTTTAATTCCTTTAACCCTAATCTAGTTCCAAAAATAGATTTGGCATTTTTACTTCTAAATAGATGAATAAGTTTTTTTAAAAAAACTCATTTATGTAACCCTAAAAAAACTGAGTCACAGTGGATGTATCCATTCAATAATAAGAGAGTTAAATGTTTAATTCCTTTAACCCTAATCTAGTTGCAAAAAAGATGTGGCATTTTTATGTCCAAATAGATGAATAAGCTTTTTAAGGAAACTCTATTTATGTTATCCTCAATAAAAATTGAGTCACAACGCATGTTTCCATTCAATTCTGTTAGAGTTAAATGTTTAATTCCTTTAACCCTAATCTAGTTGCCAAAAAAAGATGTGGCATTTTTATCTAAAAATAGATGAATACGTTTTTATGAAAACTTGATTTATGTAATTCTCTAATAAAACTGAATCACAGTGGATGTTTCTTGTCAATTCCATGAGAGTTAATGGTTCAATTCCTTTAACCCTAATCTAGTTGCAAAAGAAGATGTGGCATTTTTATCTAAAAATAGATGAATACGTTTTTACAAAAATCCAATTTATGTAATCCTCTAATAAAACTAAAACACAGTGGATGCGTCAATTCAATTCTGTTAGAGTTAAATGTTTAATTCCTTTAACCCTAATCTAGTTCCAAAAAAAGATTTGGCATTTTTACGTCCAAATAGATGAATAAGTTTTTTAAAAAAAGCTCGATTTCTGTAACCCTAGAAAAAATGAGTCACAATGGATGTATCCATTCAATTCTAAGAGAGTTAAATGTTTAATTCCTTTAACCCCAATCTAGTTTGCAAAAAAGATGTGGCTTTTTTATGTCCAAATAGATGAATAATTAAAAAAACTCAATTTATGTTATCCTCAATAAAAATTTATTCACAGTGGATGTTTCCATTAAATTTTGTTAGAGTTAAATGTTTAATTCCTTTAACCCTAATCTAGTTGCGAAAAAAAAAAGATGTGGCATTTTTATCTAAAAATAGATGAATACGTTTTTCTAAAAACTCAATTTATGTAATCCTCTAATAAAACTAAATCACAGTGGATGTTTCCTGTGACACCTCCTATTTTCCCCTATAATTACTTATTTGATCATTTATGAACCACTCTTGGGCCTTGGATAACTCAATTTGCCCTTTTTAGTGAACTTGAAAATTTTTCTTTTTCTTAAAAACGTTGTTACTGTTCACTGGCCCATTTTCCAGATTTCTGGCCCAACTTTGAAAAATCATAATTAATTCTACAAAATTCAAAACTGAGTGATTCCAATTTCTAAATTTTTCTTATTAAGTTAACTATAGGGGAAAAATGAATCAGTTTATTCCAAAACTGTGGCAATGTCCAAATGGTCACTGACAGTTTTTCCAGTTTTTCCCTTAACTTTGGAAAATCATATCTCTTAAAGTACACATCCAAATTCTTAAAACTTTATATCATTTTAAAGCTTATGAGTAGTATTTAACTGGAACTATTCAGCTCAATCGGAGCTCATTTGCTATTTTTAATCACCATTTGAAACAGGTCAGTTTTCAGGGCCATTGGAACCCTTTAGCTTTGAAAACCATCTCTTCTTAAAATTTACCAAAAACCTCTCTTTGGCTCATAATCAATCCTTTTCTCATGCATGGTTACTTCTTGTCATTCTTTAGCTTACCTAGTCCATTTTCATGCATGCCTCATCACATATTTACTTGCTTCTTCATCTAGGGGTTTAAAGGTTACAACTTTAACCACTTGCAAAATGAATGGCAACCATCAAAATATTTACACCAAATTTCCTCAAGCAAATATATCATCTTCAACCATCAATAATACTTTTCCTTACCCTTGCTTGAGCTTCCACCTACATGGTTAGTTGTTGGATAATGAGATTTAAAGAAATCCCAATAGCAAAACTTTCTAACACAAGTTATAAAATAGCATGACAACCTTTCATAAAAGTGTGAATTAATAAAAGTGCAACATGTAACAATCAAATGCATATGGCCATAGCAAACAATAGCACATAATCACACTTCCATCATCATACATTTCTAAATAAGTCATGCATCATTCGACATATTTCAAAAGCAATGAAGCTTAAGGTTAGAGGGTTTTGCTACCTCTTTAGCTTAACTTCCTTTTCTTTGAACTTTAAGTTCTCTTGGTGACTTTTTCCAATGGTGTTCTTGAAGATCTTAAAACCCTAAAAACCATGGCATAAGATCCATGTAAATATCTAACCAACAAGTTGACATAAATCTTGCAAAAACGCATAGAACCTTTTGTAGGTTTTTCAAGAGTCCTACAAGTTCAAGTCTTGGTTTTTATGGTTCCTTAAACTTCTAAAATCCATCTCTTGGCTTTACCCTAAAAAAACATCATTTTAAAGCCAATTGAAGCATTAGAATCATCAAAATCACACTCCTTCTATTTTTCACAGATTTTCGAAATAACCAGAAAAAGAAGGGTTCTTGGATATTCCAACTTTTGCTTATGAATACTTGTGTATTCTTGCTTCCAAATCATGATTCAAGCACCAAAATACTCAAACATATTTTCCCTTTTCAAGACTTCAAATGGACAGCATCTCCCCATAAACTCATGGTTCCCAAAGTTTCAACAATAACTCCACACAACAACCAAAACAACAACAACAACAACAACCATCAAACACTCTTTACTACTTTGAAGAAGAGTTTGCAACCTTTTGTTTCTTTAAAAACCTCTCATTTTCCATTTTTACCTTTTGAAATCCTTGCCTCTCATCTTCAAAAAGAGAGACTCCTTGAAGAAATCAAACCATTAGAAAGGTGAAAGAGGTTGCAAAACTCAAGAAAGGAGAGTGCTTAGGCTTTACCTTGTGTGTGAGCTCTTTCTTCTACCTTGAGAGAGCAAAAATGGTGTCTTAGGAGCTTGAGAGAAGAGAGAAAAATTCAGACGATATAGAGAGGGAAGGTGGACGGTTTTTGGGAGGAGGGGGAGGAAATGACTAATTAAAAGCCTCTTGAATTAATGCATGGATAGGGTTAAAACTTGGTCCCCAAGTTTGTCTCTTGAATGGAGAGGATCATGCCACTCGTCAAGCTATTGTGGTGAGTCAAAAAGGTGTCATAATTACTCTCAACTACCACATTAATGACTTAGTTGGGCTGACTAGATCCATCCTGTCCAGTTACTTGATCCGGTGGCACGCATTTCCATAAAGTACCCTTTACGCGGGTGACTACCTTTTTACTTTTCTGGAGACTTTATCTTTTATGTGGCGCCATTCCCTGGGCCTCCTTGCCTAGGTGGCATCATGTCTTAGTCCATAGCATCTCCGAGTTCTCCTCGTAACTTGTCAGGATTCCTCGATTTGCGTGCAACACTGTAAAACAGGCTTCCTGCTGCCAATTTAACTTAAGGACATGGAAAAATTCTATATTTTCCCCTGATTCTCAAGCTCTTTTCCGTTCCTCAAAATTCTTCCCGGATTTTACGTTATTAATTTTATAAGAAAATACTTTTTCAGATTTTTCGGGCACTGTTGTTCTCTGTACAACGAAATTGCCCGCACCGAATATCGGGTAATAATTTTATTAATTACTTTATGACCCAACTAAACTTCTCTCAGTTCAGGTCTCTGGCATTTGAGGACTCCTGTTACCTCAAATAATTATTTCTTGGTTGTCCTTAACTCCGAAATTCTTTATTCACCACTTATTTACGAAAATGCCACTACCTTTTCTACTTTTGCCATAATTTCCAAAATGCCATCACTTTTTCTACTCTTTCTTAATTCCAACCTTGTCCTTGGTTGACTATGACATTTTTTGTCAACTTTATTCAAAATGACCATTTTACCCTTATTATTCAGGCCAAATGACCATTTTGCCCTTAGTCATTTTTACTTAAAATCCTTAAGACTAAGGTCTTAATCAATTATGATCCTTCTTATCTAGAGGCATTTACCTTATATCCATGGGCATTAAGTCATCACATAGATACCGTCTTAGCCTTTATTTCCACTCACAAGAAATATACGGACATTACAACTTTATTATCCCCAACCTCTTCTTTGATGGTTTCTTTTCCGGTAAAAAAAACCTCTCCTTTGTTTTCATGTTTGTCGATCACTCCCTCTATTCCAATTAATTACATAATATTTTATAATGTTTATATAATATTTATTTTTAGGAAAAAAATTTAAATAAAGCTCACAAAAAGTGTCAGCTACATCCTACTAATGGTGATACGAAAAATGAACACCTTCGCCTCAATAAAGAGGGCAACAAAATTGGCTGACAGAAGAATCTGAAGGCAATGTTAACTTTGAGCTTTTACTGTAGGTGAAAGGATGATATTATTGTTAGTAGTGTAATTTAGTTATTATTGATGAATTAAAAAATTTATGTTAAATGCTTATTATATGTGGATAAGTGAGAACTAAAATATATGGTTGATATTATTATCATTAAGTACCAATATTTAGGAAGAGATGATTTTATTTACCGTGTGTCTTTTTGGATTTTAATTTACCGCTTTGTTGATTAAGATTGTTTCTTCTTCTTCTCCTCATTATTTTTGGGAGGCAGACTTATCTTCAGAAGGCAAAACCATGATGATGAGGTAGATTTTGGGAAACGACAATAGACAGCCATACACTAAGAAATTTTAAACCTATTCCACACTATGGAAACCATAAAACATCATGTTAGCGACGGGAAATCCATTGCTAAATGGCTATTTTTCGTTGTTAAAATGAGGGTCGTTAATATTTTCCGTCGCTAAATAGAAATTTTCTGATGGTCGCTAAAAATCCATTGCTAAAGAGGAATATACAAGTGGTCGCTAATTTTCCTTGTTAATTTGGAAAATTAGAGAGGATTTTTATAGTCCTTGCTAAATTCCTCGCTAATTGGGAAATTTAAAGAGGAATATTTAAGTCATCGCTAATTTTTCTCACTAATTTAGAAATTAGAGAGGAATTTAATAGTCCTCGCTAAATTCCTCACTAATTGGGCTATTTAGAGAGGGATATTAAAGTTGTCGCTAATTTTCCTCGTTAATATGTGATTTTCTAGTAGTGTACCACTAACATGTTATGCAATAGAGTCCTGAAGAAGCTATGGTAGACAACAAATTTTCCTTGATGTCATACCATTTTGCCCTCTTCAACATCAATTGTGAGCCTTCAACCTTTACTACTATTAGTGTAGGATTTGATCAAGAGAGAGGGTGAATTGGTCACTTTTAAAATTAACAAACACAATCGCAGAAATAAAAATAGTCACTAAGAAAGGTAGAGAGAAGATTGAACACGAGCGGTTTATCATGGTTCGGTCCACCTAACCTATGTCTAGTCCTCAGAGCCCCCATGAGATTTCTAAATCCACTAATCAACAACAATCTAGGCACGCCGAGCCTTTACAATGGAGATTCACACTCCCCCTCACAACACGCACTTTGTTTTTCAACTCAAATTCAACCCAACAAATTTAAGGACCCAACCTTGAATATCTCATAAGAATACAACAAGGAATGACATGATAAACTCTCTTGTAAGAGTGGATAGTCAAATACTGAAGTGTTGGGATTAGGACGTACAGGCAGCAGAATTTAAAATTTTCTAATCCCAAATACGGATCTGTAAAAGGCGTTCAGATCGAGGAGATGAAGGCGTACCTTTTGTGTATCGAGATTGTCCCTTCCTTTGCATCTGGATCTCTTCAAACTCCAGAACCTTCCGCGCTCTTGCTTTCGATCATGAGGAGCCGACGTTTTTTCAATCGCCTCCCTCTACCGGTATCCACACGAACAGTCTCTAACAATAGCAGCGTGCTAGCGCCTCTTTGTCTCTCTCTCTCTAGGGTTTTGTGGCTCAAGAGCGAATTCAAATTCATAATGGGATGCCTCTTATGTTCACTAGAACTTATATTTATAAAGCTCATAGAGTGCATCATAATCAAGGATTAATCTTTTATTAATATTGAAAAATTCGAATTTTAATTTCAAAAGGATATTCTAGATCTAATCTTGAAATTCAAATTTCAAAAGGATATTCTAGATCTAATCTTGAAATTCGGATTTCAAAAGATATTCTAGATCTAATCTTGAAATTCGGATTTCAAAAGACATTCTAGATCTAATCTTGAAATTCGGATTTTAAAAGATATTTTAGATCTAATCTTGAAATTCGAATTTCAAAAGGATATTCTAGATCTAATCTTGAAATTCGAAATTTGAAATTCAAAATGTGAAATTCGAATTTTGCAATCTTAATTTAGATTAAATTGATGCTAGTTATTTAATTTATCAAATAAATTAAACTAACACACACAAATATTATTTATATAATATTGTGCAACTTTGAATTTCAACATATATACATATATATTTAAAATTCGAATAAACCCTAGAAATAAAGCTTATGTTGGGTTGTTCTTGTGTGCGACCCTGTAGGCCCATATAAAGTTGGCAGCGGTCTCTAGCAAGACATTACGACTACCCAAATCATACGGGGATCATTAACACGACGTAACCTTTTATGCAACCACATCACGTCCCTTTTGTCACACAATATCTCGGTCAAGGATGAGGCATGGATGACATCATCCTCCTATTCGCAACCATTACTTTCTCGATCCCTGAGTAGTCCGATCAAAGCAACGAAAAACCCCTTTTCGTACAGTATGGCCATACATTTCTCTGACTTACTCATCGAGGGGCCCAGTATATCTCTCAACTAATGTGGGGACAAATCCCATCTTGATCACTCACATTCCTCCACATGAAAACCCTTAAGCTCAATTATAGCCTTTATCATCAACCGGTCAAAGGTGACTTTTGACTAGGTCAAAGCTTAGTGCCTTTCATGCAGGAATCCATGATGATCTCAGGTCAAAGGGCATTGTGACATGATTACATATGAAATAAGCTAATGACTTAATCCATGCAGCTTTCTCATAGCGGGTCGATCCAGCACTTTGTACTCTTACAAATGCCTATGACTTTGACTTTATCAAAGTCATACTGGTCTTACTTTATCTTTATTCCCACAGAGATAACCGACCAGGGACATTTAGGACAATATTTATAATTTGCCCATGGATGCAATTATCATAATAAACATACAAAGGTTATGATAATTAAATGGAGAACATATATTAAAATAAATAATGTGTGAGGTACAATGATTGGCCCCTATGACACAATTTCCAACATGAAGCTCACAGGATTTTTTAATAAAAATGATAGAAAGTATTGATAAAGAATAATAGCGTATTAAGTTCGTTCTTCGTTGTCATCTTTTCTGTCTTTAAAGCTTCTTCATTTATAGTCGAGGCTATATTCAATAACAGTTACATAGAGTTTGAATGCCCGCTAGAGAAAAGCATGTAACCGTTACTCACAGCCTCTGTGTTTGTTAGTCTGTCATTAAAGCTTTGCTATTCAGCTGTTGACGGCGGAAGCTCAAATTCATTCCTCAGACGACTCGAGATTTTTTATGAAAGGACTAGAAAGCATTTATTAGAGCAAGTGAAATTCAAATGGACTAAGCATAAATAAGAAAAGATTCAGTAAATGATAGGCTAGCTGTGTAGAGAAAAGGGAACTCGAGTTTGCAAGATTCCATGACTCAAGTTATATAACATTAATTTTGAAAGCTCATTAGTAAAACATCAAGTTCTCATAAACATAACTCTAGTTTGAGGAAACTTTTATTTGTAACTCGAGTTTGCAGTAGTAGTTCTGAAAGACAGTTTAAAAATTTTTAATTGAAACTTGAAGTTTTGATATCAAGTTTTGAGATCCAGATGTAAAACTTCAAGTTATGGAAGGGAGGACTCCAGTTCTAAAACATGTGAAAACTGTCCGGTTGAAAAGGCCCTCGAGACTCGAGTTTTGAATCTCAGTGATCGAGTTTTGAAAACTTCCAGTGAGGCCTCGAGTTTGAACATCAAGTTTTTGAACTGAAAAAATTCCGCAAAGCATGGAACTCGAGTTTGGAAAACATCAGGACTCGAGTTCTGTAAAACTCTAAGTCAAAACTTCTAGTTTTCAATTCAAGTTTTGTCAAATAGTTGTGGAACTCAAGTTTTATAAAAGAAATTTTCAGAGATGAAGTTCAGAAGCCCGAGACTTGAGCTTTGGAAATATGGAACTCGAGTTCTATGAACCATGAGATACAACTCGAGTTTTCCCAAGCTATAAATCAAGTTTTACTGAACCTTTTGCATAAAAATTCTATTCAGATCATGAGACTCGAGTTTTTTAAATGCAGAACTCAAGGTTTACTTAATGATTTAAACTTGCACAGGTCACAGTCCAACTTTCAGCACATGACTCAATTTGCAATGGCCACAAATCTCTTGATTCAGCTCCAAACATTGCAAATAATATATCAATAGAAAGCCCTATAAGTCTACTTTCATATGAAATAAGAATCATCTCCAAAGCTATTATATAAAGAAAGATATTACAGATAAAATAAGCAAGGGTTTGTGATAAAATGTTAAATTCGATCACAGAATTCAGAAATTTATACCTCCTTCGTATTAACTTCTTTGATGCTGGTTTTAGTGTTTATGAACCGCATTTTAAGTCTAGTTTTATATAAAATTGGTTTCACATCAATCGGACTTGTAGTTTTGGAGATATGATCAAAATACCAAATATATATCGAGCTGAAACTCGAGTTTTAATAATCCAAAACTCAAGTTTTGCATAACTTGAAGCCCAAACTCGAGTTTCCAATGCAAGTTTTATGCTTTTATATTGTGGAACTCGAGTTTTAAGAAAGCATGACTCAAGTTTTGCATAACATCTTCCTGAAACTTGAAGTTTTAACTTCAAATTCTATGGAACTTCCAATTATGAAATTTTTAAGACTCGAGTTTTTGAAATGATCAGAAAACTTCTTTCTGAAACTTGAAGTTCTAACTGAAAGTTTTTGAACTGAAAACAAAACTTCTTTTTCAAACTTCCAGTTCCAATATCCAGTTTTGAAAAAAATTTATAGAACTTTAGTTTTGAAAATTCTTGACTCCAGTTTCAAAACATTTAGAACAGTTTCAATATAGTTTCAACCAGGGAGCTCCAGGAACTCATCAAGCTCAATTTTTATCATCAAAAAATAGTTTTGAGCATTCAAATAAAGCTTAGATGAATGGTAACTCAATTTATGATAACATAACATCTATTTGAAACATTTTAACATTTAAATTGAGTTATTTAACCACGTCATCTTCCAATTAAAAGAATACCTAAATAAAAGTCAATATGCATTATAAAAAATTTTTGCTACTTTATATTTGACATCATCAAAACTAATAATATCTAACAACTGCCCCAACTTCCAACGTCTCCACCATCCCATCTTCTTCCTCAAGCTTCTTAGTGGCTAGATCCATTGTTAAGAAGGAGTACTGAAGAGAATGAGGATGAACGGGAGACTAAAAAATAGCAGGGAGGAGTATATAGAGAAGAAGGAGAAGAACGGTGGTTAGTAGAGAGGACTATAGAGAGAAGAAGGAGAAGAACGGTGGTTGAGGAGAATACGAGTCATAACAGTCTGCTTGTTCCCACCATTTCCTTCAATATAATGTCATAAATGTCACAGTAAGAGAATGCATGCTACAGTAACAGAAAAAAAGTTATCAAATAGTGTCTAATGACAAATATAACCTTGCTATCTTATTGAAAATACAATGATATCCTTTTCCACTGAACAACTCATCATCTATCACCGTCATCATCTCCATCTCACTTCAGTTCCTTCGTCGGCCTTCAACCTTCAACTTCTCCACCATCCCATCTTTTTCCTCAAGCTTTTTAGTGGCTAGATCCACTACCGCCATCTCCAGCTCCCTTTAGTTTTTTTTTTTTTTGTTATCCTTCGTTGCCCGGGGAAGTAGGAAGCGTCTAATTATGCTCAAATGGAGGCACCATCAACCTTCAACTTGCCCCAATCCCTACCGCCGTCAGCCTTCTTCACCCTTAACCATCTTCATCTCGCAAAGGAGGAAAGAAAGAGGCCACCGTTAATGGTGGTAGGACTTTTGTGGGTGGGGAAGTAGGAAGCGTCTAATTATTTGGCTGATTTCTATGGCCGCCATTGATGGTGGTGGTGCTTTTGTGGGTTGGGGAATGATTGAATGGGTGCATCCGACTGCTCTGATGGTTACACAAATAAAATTTTTTCTGTGGAGGAGTTTTTTAACATGTTGACCCCAAAGCACTGTTGCCAACTTAATGCCATGTGCAGCATGTCCCTCGTGTCGAGTTTGGTGATAGGGGAATTGTATAGTGTCCAAGGTCCTGTAGCTGCAACCCTCTCCAAAACTCCTCTAAAGAGTTTACTCTTTCTGTAACTTCATTGACTTATCAAAGAACCAACGACCTAAACAAGTAAAACTCATATCTTAACTCCTTCCAGCCTTAATTATCTCTGCTATTGCCTTCTTCTTTTTCTTTTCCTCTCTTCTCTCCACTTATGGCTCTTCCTCTTCTCTCAATTCCATGCAAATTATGCTCAAATGGAGGCACCATCAAACTGGCCATAACAAGTACTTGTACTGGGGCAGAAGGATTGCCTGCCCCGGAAAACACTGTGATTCTTGCGAGGGTTTGGGTCACCAGGAATCCAGCCTCAAATGTGCCCTTGAAGAGGCCCTCTATCTTCGGAAGTATCCACTCACTTCCTTTTCTCTGCATTTTATATTCTCTTCTTCTTTTGCAGCCTTTTTCCGAGAACGTACTATAGAGGTACTAAGCAAATAAGGAAAACGAAAGGTTAAACTATCTTCTTATTTCCCACGGCTTCTTAAGGACTCTGCTGCTTAACATGTTAGTGGTAAAGTGACAGAGATCCCAAGCATATCTTATACTCTGTTAATCATATGATTATAAAAGCATGTTCACATAAATTGAAGAAGGAAAAAAAAACTTATCTAACCTGTTTACCAGCTTCTACTTCCAATCAAAACATGCACTGTAACCAACAAACGACATGAATCAGATTTTCACCAGGAAAAGGTAGCAGTCCATTTTCCACTATTAGCATAGATAAGGTCTGAAAATATGTTTCAGATTTCCCCTAGATGATGTGTGTTGTTGTATACAGTAAATGAAGATATGTTGAAGGAAACTATCAGCAAGTGTATGAGATCATTTCAGTATCTAAAGAAAATAAGGACCATAAATAGTTGTTAATCCAAGAATAAAGGGAACGCCATAACATCACCACCATCCCTTCTTTGTTTAATATATACATACCAAATAAAGAATCCTAATAAGGACTTTTGAGAAAGAATATGAACATCGAATAGAAAATGTTCAATTTCATACAACAAAATGAGAGATGTGAAAGACTATTTAATCCATATCTATAAGGAAAGAAATGTTAAAGAAAAAGATAGGGGCAAATAGCAAAAGGAAAAGTGACCTAGACACTCAGATCTAAGAATTACACTATGACCCTCAGATATCCTCCAATCTGTTTTTCCCAGCATCCAAATAAACAGTAAAATTAAAGAATGAAAACAAGAAACCTCCAAAACTCAAACGGCTAGAGCTTCCCATGGAGGCGTAAGGGCTTATCCAACCCGAATGTCCAAGAATGCTCATGTGAATGAGGCTGTCGGACCATTGCCGCCGGTGGCTTGGATCTCAAGACAATCTCTCCTTGCTCGTCCACGTTTGGTCTAATTTCGCTGTAATCTTTTTTCATTTTCTCCCAATCACATCCTCACTTTTAAATTGAAGTAAAAGGAGGATCGAGATTTAATATTTTATAAAATTATTATTATAAATATAAATAAATTAAAATTACTAAAATATGATCTATATCATCTATAACTGCAATATATCAAGATAACAAGAATTTTTAACTTATAAATTATCATAATAAGAAATTTATAAAATATTAAATAGAAAAAATTCATTATTTGATCTAAGGTGAAGATATGATACTGAAAATGTGCTGAGAAAGATGATTACGAAGAAATCCAAAGTTCGTCTACCGCCATTTTCTCTTGCGGCAAGTGGTCGCATCTATCACACTAGCTATCAAGATATTTATATCTTGATATTTTAAATTTAATTTAGATTTTACATTAATCTTTTTTTAATCTATGCCATCAAACTCTATACTCCGGCCAAAAAAAGATTTATCGGTCCATCCCTATAAATTCACCCATGAAGCAATTAAAAACTTTTTGAAATCAAGCTAACAAAAATTTTAGCAAAACGTAATTTCTTAATATATTCTATACTCTTTCCAAATCTCTGAGGTAATCTTGATCAACTAACAAAAATTTTGACAAAATGTGCTTTCTTAATCTCTTCTCCCTTTTCTCTATATATGTTTTTTTAGACTAATCTGTGTTTTATTGCATGTGACTTCGCTGCTCTTTTGGCCTACAAATCTCTTGGTGTGGTCCCTGTCAAGGTATCCCTTTCCCCACTTTGCCTACTTTCAGAAATTTGTAGGTGATATTCATATTACGACTCCTCAATCTTTCAGTGATGGCGATGGCGACAATGTCTTTTAGGCTCTCGGTGTACCGTCTCCTCAAGGTGATTGTTACAGAATGCTCAAGGAGATAGGGTTTCAAACTGCTCCTCCGGTTTCTCTAAGAATGCTTTCAAAATGGGGTTTTGAGTAGAGGAAATACATTTTCTCGATAAGGATACAAGGGTAATTAGACATGATTTTCATATTTCAATCAAGTCCTAAGGAATTCCTCCATAAGAGTGCCTAATTCGAAGGACTTTTTTACTATTATTATCCTTTCATGGGACTTAGCTGTGATTTTCTCTAGATTTGCACCTTAATTATAGGCATACATGCATGAGCTCTCAATTTCTTTGTGAATCTGCTCATGTTATGCAGATGAACTTTGTAGCTCATATATAGCATGCATTAAGCTGAAACTATGATATAAAATTGGAACATGCATTTTTTATTGTTCAATTATTTGTTGTGGGTTTACTATTTGCATAAAAGTGTTTTGAATATTAGTTAATGTGTTATCTTATTTGTACATTTTTATGGGGACAATTTAAAAAAACCAGGTGATCATGCAAAATTGGGGAAATTATTTATAAGGATCAAATTCAGAAAATAATTTATTTTTAACGGATTCAAGTATTAAATTTCTTGAACGGACTCTTGCAAATTTTCACAGACTTAAACTCAGTCAATAAAAATGAATAGTTTCTGAATTTATTCTTCATAAATAATTTTTCAAAATCTTGGGAATTTTTCTGAACTTCCCATTATTATAATCAGTAATATTCCAAAAATAAGTTTGTAATTGTGTTTATTGATGACATGTTGGTGTACTCAAAGAGTTATGAGGCGAGCACCATTTACGGGTATTTATAGAAAGGTTGAGGAGGCATCAATTTTATGCTAAATTTTCAAATGTAAATTTTGGCTTAATAAGGTTTTTTTTTGTCACGGGGTTTCCAAAGATGGTATCCAAGTGGATCCTAACAAAGTAGATGCAGTTCAAAATTGGCTATAGCCAACAATTGTTACAGAAACTAGGAGTTTGGGATCTTGCAGGATATTGTCACCATTTTGTTAAAGACTTTTTAAGAATAGTAGCTCTATTAATAAGGTTAACCTAGAAAAATGTAAAGTTTGCCTGGTATGATAATTGTAAAGAAATTTTTCAAAAGTTAGAAAAATGTCGAACTCCTGCCCCTAATTTGAGCCTCCCATCAATAATTAGGGGATATACCAGCTATTGTGATACATCTCGGATATGTTTAGGTTGTGCCTTGAAACAAAAATGGAAAGGCACTTGTTTGTGCCTTTAGAAATGGGACTTGTTAGCACATCTTCAAATTCGATTTTCTTTGATGGAACAGGTTAAGAATGCTCAGCGATTAGATCTAAAATTTCATAGATTAATGAATGAAATTAGAAAAAATGGGAATATCAAATTTGTGATTGCTCAAGGAGGAGTATTGATATATCAAGATAGAATTTGTGTACGAATAGTGAATGACTTGAAATGGAAACTCTTGGAAGAAACCCGTCATTCAGCATATACAATTATTTTAGAGCAACCAAGATGTATCAAGACTTAAAGGCATTGTATTGGTGGGATGATATAAGAATTGATGTTGCAAATTTTGTTTCACGCTGTTTGACATGTCAACAAGTTAAAACAGAGCATCAAAAGCCAACAGGGCCATTGCAAAGATTAGAAATACCGGTATGAAAATGGGAAAACATTACAATGGGTTTTTGTGACACTCCTTAATCTTTACCTTTAGCTTCATTAAATATCAATTGGGAAGCACCTTTAGGCCTTTAGTGACTTAGAGTAACCAAAGAGTGAAAAATAAAATTTTCAAGTTTAAGGTTACTATTCACGTCACTATTCACAGATTTTTGGGCCAACTTTGAAAATTCATAACTAATTGTAGAAAAATCAAAATTGAGTGCTTCCAGTTTTTATTTGAAGCTTGTAAGTTCCTTTATAAGGGAAAAATACTCATTGAGTCATTTACTTTCCCAAATGATGCAGTTTAATTCGTGAAAAAGTACTGTTCATTTGCTCATTTTTCTATTTTCCCAGGTTTTTCAGTGATTTTCTTCAATATTTGGAATATCATAACCTTCTGTACAAAACTCCAAATCCATTTTTCTTTGCCTTTTTTTAAACCTTACAATGCCAACTATTTTTCTGTAAAATTTCAGATCAATTGGAGTTCATTTACCCTATTTTAAAATAGGTCAAAGTTAGGGGTTTGACCAGCTTCACTTTGATAAAAAGTCAAACTTATCATTTTCAAACTTCATCTTTTTGAAACCCTAACTCCTAATTCTTTTTGAACCATATTTGATCATTCATTTAGGAGTTCTTAGCTATCATATAACATCCATGCATGCATGGGCTCATTAGACATATTACATTGCATACATACATTCCAAGGTTGTCCATATAATTACAACATAATCTCATGTGAATATCCATGTACAATTTCTTGCTTCATGCATCAAAACTTTCTCCTTACACTTGATGCACTTGTACCTAAAATTGTTAATGGGGGAGGGTGAGATTTGAGGAATCCCAGTAGTAAACATTACAAACAATGCATGTAGGATGAATGCTAGTGCATGATATGCT
>JANTPZ010138243.1:0-20686 GCA_025593235.1 Vachellia pachyceras
CTCTCTTTATTTTGAAAGCACTCTATACTCTCAATATTTTTTTCTTCTTCAAACACAACTTTTTTCTCTATGGTAGTCTCACAAGAGTCACTCCCACTATTATTTTCAATTTTCTTTTCATGATTGAGGGGATATTTTTCAACCACACTATCAGTAGCTGGAATAAGGAGTTCTTCTTTACATATTTCTGCATAATTTTCAACCTTAAACTCTTTTTCAACTACAAGATCAGTACTTGGAATATGGAGGTCTTCTTTGATACATTTTTCTGCAATATTTTCAGCATTGAATCCTTCTTCAACTGCAAGATTGATGCTTGGAATAGGAAGGTCTTCTTCTATACATTTTTCATCATAATTTTCAATAATCAATTCTTCCTCCTCCTTGTTTGTCTCTTTGATAGGGGCAGCAACAATTTCTGTTTTAATCTCCTTTAAATTTGATCTCTCTTTTAAAGCTCTCTCTTTCTTGATCTTCCGCTCATACTTAGCAACTAGAGGAACCAACTCTTCGATATCCAAGAAGATCCACAGCTTTGCAAAATTAGCTAATTCAAGATTAAGCCCACGTATAAAATGATACCTAATGGCCTTCGGGGTCTTCTTCACAGAAGCTCTTATCATAGCTAACTCCACCTCTTGAAAATAAAAATCAACGCTCATGGAGCCTTGTTTTAATTCCTTCAACTTTCGATAGAAGTCTCTTTTTAACTTGGGTTTATAACTAGCCATCCATTGATCTGCTTCAGCTGTCATCCTTCCAAGGCCTTTTAACAAATCATCCAAAAGTTCTTTTTCACCATACATATTGTTCTTTTTCAGAAAATCCAGAATGACACAAAGATTGTTCAAGAGAATCAAGAATGACCCAAAAATTGGATAAGATAATCAAGAATGTCAAAAAGATTGTTCAAGACAGTCAAGAATGACACCAAGATTGTTTAAGAATGACACAAAGATTGAAAACGAGGAAATGGAATCCAGAAACTCCCGAAAACACGCTGAATTCAGAATAGGTAAAACTAGAACTAGAAATCTCGGATTGAAACGATTCCAAAACGAGCAGAAAGATGAGACTCTGAACTATGAAAACGACCTATGGAATGTTTAAAAACACGAAAGAAAGGTGGACGAATGGATGGGAGACAATTTGACAACGAACTGGAAGAACAGGCGCAAGAAAAGATTAAACAATGAACGAAATTCAAACAAAATGAACAGAAAGATAAAACCTGAGTTTAGGAACGAAGCTCTGATACCAAGATGATGCGAACCCAATAGGGAAAGATCCCAAGAACCCACAGCCAATCAGAATATATGCACCCCAAGAACGCTAAACAAAGGTTGACGATCCACTTGGAATTTGTAGATGCATATATGTTAAAATTTGAAATTGCACAATATTATATAAATAATATTTGTATGTGTTAGTTTAATTTATTTGATAAATTAAATAACCAACATCAATTTAATTTATAAGGATAAGTTAAATCTGTTGGCTCATTATTTGGATTAATTAAATGGATATGATTTGATCAAACCAATTTAATCCAAATTAAGATTGCAAAATTTGAATTTCATACTTTGAATTTCAAATTTCGAATTTCAAGATTCGATCTTAAATATCCTTTTGGAATTCAAATTTCAAGATTAGATCTAGAATATCTTTTGAAATCTGAACTTCAAGATTAGATCTAGAATATCCTTTTGAAATTAAAATTTGAATTTTTCAATATTGATAAAAGATTAATCCTTGATTATGATGCACTTTATGAGCTTTATAAATATAAGTGCTCGTGAACAGAAGAGGCATCCCATTCTGTATTTGAATTTGCTCTTGAGCCACGAAACCCTAGAAAGAGAGAGTGAAACAAAGAGGCGCTAGCACGCGGCTATTGTTGTAGATTGTTCGCGTGGATACCAGTAGAGGAAGGCGATTGAAAGAACATCGGCTCCTCGTGATCGAAGTAAGAGCGCGGAAGGTTGTGGAGTTTGAAGAAATCCAGACGCAGAGGAAGGGACAATCTCGAAACGCAAAAGGTATGCCTTCATCTCCTCAATCTAAACGCCTTTGAAAGATCCGTATTTGGGATTAGAAAAATTTTAAATTCCACTGCTTGTACATCCTAATCCCAACATTATATAGGCCTTAAGATATCAAAACTTATCTTTAATGTGTTCTAATGCTTCCCTAAACTTGTGCTCACTTTTACCCTACACAAAAACTCATTTTAGAGCCATTGGAAGCATTAAAATAATCAAAACAACACTCTTTCATCCAGTTTTCAGATTTGCACGAAAATCTTCCACAAGCACAATAACATGATTTCTCAAACTCTCAACATATATACCAATATATTCTTGATCCCACACTCATTTCCTTGAATTAAATAGCTTGAATTCAACTCTTCTACCTCAAATATAAATTTGGGCAGGATCTCCCCTTAGGGTTCTTTATTTAATATTTACAAAATCATCAAACAAGAGTCAAACAACCACAAGCTATACACCAAAACACTCCTTACAACACAAGGAGCCTTTTACAACCAATCATGAATTCTAAATCCCTCTCTTTCTAACTTTGGCTCTTAAGAACACAAACTTTGAATCTTGAGAAAAAGGAGTTTAATCAAAATTCTAAACCATGGAAGAAGAGATCACAGGGATCAAGAATATGAATATACTTGAAGGATAAGTCCTCTTACCTTAGGATTTCATGAAGCTTTTCTTCCTCTTTGTTGCAGAAAAATGGTGTCACTTTTGCGCTCTTTTTTTTGCTGGAATTTCGTTTTTGAAGGCTGGAAGAATAGGCTAAAATCTAATTTATTAAATCCCTTATAATGGAATGGATGGCTAAGATGTGATTTTATTTAAGGAGGTTAATCCAAAGGTCATACTACATCTCCCGCCATACTATGCCTTTCAGAACACCATTTGGATACTGGAATGGTAGCTGTTACTATAAGCACATTCAGCTAATTGCAGACATACATTCCAGTTCCCTTTTAACTCCAGCATCTGTGCTCACAATACATCGTCGAGCGACTGAATTAGTCTCTATTGACTAACTTTGTTTACATGGTCAGAAAATATACCAATTCTATCATTCGGTCCGTGATCACCCTAATCACATCAAGGTCCATCATTTCTGGCAATTCCATGTTAACATCCATTATAACACTATCCCACTTCCATTATGAAATAAACAGAGGTTGCAACATTTTTAGTGGCTTCTGTTATTCTGCCTTCACTCTCCGATAGATAAGACATCTCATCATATAATCAATGATGTCTCCTTTCATCCCTAGCCACCAACAGTTATCTCATTTTTGGATACCTCGTCATTCCTAAATGGATAGTGTACCTACTCTTGTAAGTCTCATTTAACCATTATTGCCTTAGAGTAGGCTTTGGAGGGATATAATATTTGCTTCTGATCTCTATTATTCCCTCAGGAATCTTATAAAAATTCACTGTTTCCCCAAGGCTCAACTGAGTCTCAACAGACTGAATCAAGTGATTATCTTTTTTACCCTTATTGACCTACCCTGGTCATACAATTTATAATTTGAGTGCGCCAAACTTGTCAGGTCTCACACAAAAATATTCCCATCTGACTCCTGTCTGAAATATCATCGAGCAGTCCTTGCTCCCACATGAGAATCATAATCATCTGCCCCGTTTTTTCCGGCTTACCGCACCATTGGCACATCAGTCACAACATTAGCTTTTCCTGGATGATACACAAAATTAACAGTCATAGTCGTTGAGCAATTTCCCCCATCGCCTCACAGGTCGATGATTGCTCCACATAAATAATGCCTCCCCTATCATTAGAGTAAAAACAATCGCTGCTAGCTCCAAATGAAATATGAGAAAAATTTTCACTATGAGGCTTTAATTGACGCAAGGCATAGGTAACCTTCCCCTATTATATCAACACAATTTCTAGTCTATGCCTACCGGCATCACCGAAGACCACACATGTCTACTTTAGATCTGTAAAAATACCCCCCAATCTATGCCCACCGGCATACTGTAGACCACACACGTCTACTTCGGATTTGGGATTATTAACATTTGGGTCTAGGCACACCGATCTCCTCATCAATTTTCAATTGATGCGAAACACTGTGACCTTCCCCATCAATGTTAGGGTCAAGGTAAATTTATCTCCTCATCAATTTTTCAATTAATGCGAAACACAGCAACCTTACCCATCAATTTTAGGGTTTAGGTAGACCTGCCTCCTCATCAGTTTATAGAGATTGGATTTTAATTGATGTGAGACACAATGACCTTCCCAATGTCAGGGTATAGGTAAGCCTGCCTCCCTATCAATTCCTAGATATCAGCATCATATTTTCCATCCCACGTAACCATTCAATCATTTCAAATGAGCCTAGCCAGCGATAAAGCAATCTGAGAAAAATTTATATAAACTATTCACAAATGCCTGGCACATTTCTCTAAAGATTTGGAATACACCAATACATCACCAATCAAAGACTATGACAAATAGTCCAGGTACCACCGAAAACACAATTACAAATACAATTTACAAACCACAGGGGCATTCATCAATCCGAACAGCATTACTAGAATCCCACAATATCCATATCTAGTCCGAAAAGCCATTTTAACAATATCACCTGCTCGAACACAGAGTTGATGGTAACCTTACTTAAAATCAATCTCAAATAACACCTTGGCTCCACTCAATTGATCTAACAGATCATCAATTTGGGGAAACAATAATCAATCTTTCACTATTATCTCAATCCATTCACGGTAGTTTATTCATAACGAAGACTCTCATCTCTTTTCACAAAGAAAAATGGGGTTTCCTAGGGCAACACACTGGGCCAAATAAACCCTTTCTTTAGCAGATCTTTAAATTGTTGCTTCAACTCCATCATCTCACCTAGAGCAATTTAATGTAGAGTCTTCAAAATTTCAACTAGCTCCGGGTATTAAATCAAAGACAAACTCTACCTCTTACAGGAGGTAATCTCTCGATTTCCTCAAACAACACATCCGAGAACTCCCTAACTACCAAAATATCTGGAAGGAATCCTTTCATTTCATATTCAAACCCTTCCGGAGGCATATCTTTATTTTCATCCATACTTTAGCATAAAGCTCCCATTTCGAAGCTTTTTAATTTTTCCTTTGCCTCCACAACGTAACACACCTTATCTAACCCCTTTAGCTTCATTTTATATCATTATGGATCCATTTTTGGGCCTTGAATAGTTTAAAAAGTAAAAAAAATCAAATTTGAAAATTTGATTTTTAAATATTACTATTCATTAAACTTTGGCCCAAATTTGAAAATTTATAACTAATTCTAGAAAAATTGAAATTGAGTGGTTCCAATTTCTATTTGAATCATACAAGATCCTCTACAAGGTAAAAATACTCATTGGGTCAAAAACGTGCTCATTTGAATCAGCTTATTACACAAAATTTCATTGTTTATTCGGTAATTTTTCATTTTTTCCAAGTTTTCCCCTGATTTTTCTCCAAATTTAGAACATCATATCTTCTCATACAAAACTCCAAATCCAGTGTTCTTTAACTCATTTAAAAGCTTGCTATATGAACTATTTTTCTGGAAAAATTCAACTCATTTGGAGGTCGTTTGCTATATTTCAGATCATACCAAAGTTGTGGTTTTCACCAACCTTGGAACAACTTTTATGAATAATCATGACTTTCTTTTCTTCCTTTTTGGCATGCTTTTCTTTTTACCTCTTTTATTCTTGGTTAACATGCATTTATAAATATGTAAAGCATGCATTCACATCACTTTGACTAGCATCCATGTTGAGGTTTAATTTTTACAAAACTACATGGAAATTCACATAAAATCATACATTAATGTACATAATTAAAATGCCAACATAAGGGCACCATAAACTTGCTTTAAGCATCATTAATCTTATCCTTACCCTTTGATGATCTTCCACCTACATTGTTAGTTGGGGAGGATGAGATTTTGGGAAATCTCAATAGCAAAACTTTCTAACTCACTTTGTAAAAATTGCATGACAACTTTAAATAAAAGTGTGAGTTCATGAAATGTGCAACATGTAACAATTAAATGCATATGGCCATAGCACACAAAAGCACTTATTCACAGTTTCAATCATCAAAATTTTCAATATGAGTCATGAATAATTTCATACACATTTTCAAAGCAACTTAGTTTAAGGTTAGAGGGTTTTGCTACCTTTACATTACTACAAAAGGTACCTTTTACGCCCTATTTTTAAAACAATAGGCGCCCTTTCTCGGGGGTGTATATGTGAGGGGAGTAGAAAGTTAGAGCTTACGGTGCCCTATTTGTTTTGAGGCGCCGTAGGTGAGAGCTACGGCGGCCTACCTGCCAATGTAGGGCACCGTAGCTCTCACCTACAGCACCCTATTACCCTATATAGGGCACCATATATACAATTTTTTTTTAAAAAAATATTCTTCAATTTTATCAACCCACTGGATTCAACTTACAGTTACATTTTATACACCAAATCAAGTCTAGACAGAATAAACAAATACCATGGTTCTAATCAAAAGTCATTGTAGTGGAGAAATACAAATTAAAATTCTTCAAGAGTTAGATGTATATATCTTCCCAAAGCCATGTCCTTGTTGCAGCGAAACACAAAAGTCATTGTCATTTATTAAGCAAATATCATTGTACATTTGTTGTAGAGCAGCACAATACAAGTCGACATGAATGGTTGAAACTATATATATTCACCTTGAAGAAATAAGCATTATCTACAAATCAAGAAGACGTTTGGCCATCAAATCTCATATCAAATAAATGTCACTAGCCATGTAAGCATCATCATTATCAAAAATCTACAAATTTAAAAACAATTATTAAAACAATCCAAATGCATCAAACTAAACGATTAACTCATCAATATTTGATAAATTACGTAATACCTCTTCTAAATCTCTTGTCAATCTGCTTTGAATGATACTATACATGTAACTGATGACATAATACCCACACTCATGATTACCTGATTGTCGAGGGCACTAAAGATAAAAAACATATTGTCAAAAGATATAAAGGGATAAAACAACTTTCAATGAAAGAACTTAAAGTCAAAATACTTACTTTTGGATAAAACCACTGTGTGTTTTTATTTCTACCTTCATGTTTATCACCCATTATTCGGTATGTCTTGAGTGCGCTGCGATTGAATTGACAATAATTACATATGAAAAAACATTTCTAAACATTGTTAAAAGCAATAATTTACAAATAGAAAAACTTACGTATCAAAAGCCTATTTTTGCTCATGCCCTGCCTTTTGTTGGGATTAGGATGTACAAGTAGCGGAATTTAAAATTTTCTAATCCCAAATACGGATCTGTCAAAGGCGTTTAGATCGAGAAGATGAAGGCATACTTTTGTGTTTTGATATTGTTCCTTCCTTTGCATCTGGTTCTCTTCAAACTCCACAACCTTCCACGCTCTTGCTTCCGATTACGAGGAGCCGACGTTCTTTCAATTGCCTCCCTCTACCGGTATCCACCCGAACAGTCTCCAACAATAGTAGGATGCTACCTCCTCTTTGTTTTCACTCTCACTCTAGGGTTTTGTGGCTCAAGAATGAATTCAAATACAGAAAGGGATGCCTCTTCTGTTCATGAGCACTTATATTTATAAAGCTCATAGAGTGCATCATAATCAAGGATTAAACTTTCATTAATCTTGAAAATTCAAATTTTAATTCCAAAAGGATATTCTAGATCTAATCTTGAAATTCGGATTTCAAAAGATATTCTAGATCTAATCTTGAATTTCAATTTTAAATAAAAGATATTCTATATCTAATCTTGAAATTCGGATTTTAAAAGATATTCTAGATTTAATCTTGAATTTCTAATTTCAAATAAAAGATATTCTAGATCTAATCTTGAAATTCGGATTTCAAAAGATATTCTAGATCTAATCTTGAATTTTGAATTTCAAATAAAAGATATTCTAGATCTAATCTTGAAATTCGTATTTCAAAAGATATTCTAGATCTAATCTTGAAATTTGAATTTCAAAAGGATATTCAAGATCTAATCTTGAAATTCGAAATTTGAAATTCAAAATTCGAATTTTGCAATCTTAATTTGGATTAAATTGATTTGATCAAATCATATCCATTTAATTAATCCAAATAATGAGCTAACAGATTTAATTTATCCTTATAAATTAAATTGATGTTAGTTATTTAATTTATCCAATAAATTAAACTAACACACACAAATATTATTTATATAATATTGTGCAATTTCGAATTTCTACATATATATATTTAAAATTCGAATAAATCCTATAAATAAAGCTTATGTTGGGCTGTTCTTGCGTGCGACCCTGTAGGCCCATATAAAGTTGGCAGTGGGCTAATCTCACCATAAGCCCACAAGTCATAAGTGGTCTCTAGCAAGACATTATAACTACCCAAATCATACGGGGATCCTTAACACGACGTAACCTTTTATGCAACCACATCACGCCTGATTGAGCTTTATTTGTATTAGTTTTCTACTTGAATTTTCAGAGTCGTAGAGTCAATTTTAGCTCATACATGACCTTTTCGTGCTTAAGTTTAGATTAGGAGTTATTGATTTGGATTAATGTGATTTTGGGCACCTATGCAAGGAATAATGATTTATTGTGCCTAAATTGCATCATGAGCAAATGATATTGCCCATATTTGCTATTTCATTTCAGGAAGTCCTTACAAAAGGGCAAGGGAAGTATTGCTGGAGAAGTTCACCGTGGTACAATTCAATATTCACCGCGGCCAAAGTTCAAGAAGTCATGCAAAAAATCTTGAGTGAGGTTCGCCGCGATGAAACCTGAAGTTCACCGCAGCGAATATCACGCAGAACCTGAATTTTTACCTCAGAAGGAAAATAACCCAACCCCGCTTGATGGATCCGACCCAGGACGGTTCATTATGCTGAATTAAGGTATTTTCAAAGAGAGGAAGGGAGGAGGCTGCAAAAGTTGAAGAGAGCAAAGCGAGGAGATAATCACATTCCCATTTCACCCTACCTACACACTACCACCATTTCCCCCATTTCTTCATCATCCATCCATCTATCATGCATTCATCATCCATTCGAAGCTCATTTTCATCATCAATGAGGAGCTGAACACCTCCAACCTCTTGAAGATGAAGTGAACCGAAGTTCAAAGTGCCGAAAGGGGAGTATTTGTTTTTAATATGTATTTACACTATAGATTACTTGGATTCCGAGTTGGACTTTGTAATTTGTGTGTAAATGCTTGGTCTCGGTTGAGCCAAACTTGGATTATTGTGTATTGAGTTGTTTTGTGATTGACAAAGTAGAATGGAGTTCATTTTTCTTATTCAATGAAATCTTGTGGGTCTCTTCTATCATCCTAGTTATGCTTGGTTTTAGAGTCAACAATGTATGGAGTTGATTTTGTCACTTTGTGATTTTCGTACACACACTAAGTGGTCTTAAGGGATTTCATGGGATAGAGTTCATTTCATGTTATTTCAAGCCCACCAAGTCGTGTGGGGATTTAGAAAGAGATCATCATATGATGCTCTGGACCTATACGAATTGTTGGGGTTTTTGATTTCGAAAACTTAGTGCGAAAGCCGATACTTTCCCTCATCTTTTGTGAACTATGATGGAACACTTTGTTTTCAAGAGGCAAGCATAATCACACACACACACACTTCTCTTTCTCAAGGATGCCTTTACTTTCGTTCTCAATCAAGAAAATACCAAAAAGAATTTAGTTGTTTTGTAATTAGTTTAGATACATAGGATAATTTGAATCAAATCCTGATTGCATTTGCATCGCAAGCATAGACCCAAGCTAAGAATTATTGGTACGCCTTCTTGCTTCTGGAGAGAACGACTCTAGGGTTGCACTATACAACCCTTGGAAATCAAAATTAATATTCTTGATCCATTTTCAAGGCTAGACAGCGACCTAAGTTTGCAATTTGTGGCTTAGTACGGACCAACGTCCCTTTTGTCACGCGATATCTCAGTCGAGGATGAGGCATGGATGACGTCATCCTCCTATTCCTAACCATTACTTTCTCGATCCCTGAGTAGTCCGATCAAAGCAACAAAAAACCCCTTTTCATTAAAGTATGGCCATATATTTCTTAGACTCACTCATCAAGGGGCCTAGTAATATCTCTCAACTAATGTGAGGGACAAATCCCATCTTGATCACTCACATTCCTCCACATGAAAACCCTTAAGCCCGATTATAGCCTTTATCACCACCCGGTCAAAGGTGACTTTTGACTAGGTCAAAGCTTAGTGACTTTCATGTAGGAATCCAAGATGAACTCAGGTCAAAGGGCATTGTGACGTGATTACATATGAGATAAGCTAATTACTTAATCCATGCAGCTTTCTCATAGCGGGTCGGTCCAGCACCTTGTACTCTTACAAGTGTCTATGCCTTTGAATCGTATCTCCATACCTGATCAAAGTCATACTGGTCTTACTTTATCTTTGTTCCCACAGAGATAACTGACCAGGGACATTTAGGACAATATTCATAATTTGCCCATGGATGCAATTATGATAATAAACATACAAAGGTTATGATAATTAAATGGAGAAAATATATTAAAATAAATAATGTGTGAGGTACAATGATTGGCCCTAGGGCACAATTTCCAACACCTTTCTGCCAGACAACGGATCAAACCAATCACAGTATTCACGAGGGGGC
This sequence comes from Vachellia pachyceras, assembly GCA_025593235.1. Lineage (NCBI taxonomy): Eukaryota > Viridiplantae > Streptophyta > Magnoliopsida > Fabales > Fabaceae > Vachellia > Vachellia pachyceras. The sequence continues at coordinate 10,756 of JANTPZ010138243.1, forward strand.
AGACAACACGGAGACTCCAATGATGACTACAACAGCACATATAAATGAAAATGAAGTTAGCAAAACAAGTTAATTATTACCAATTATGCTAAATGTGTTAAAGGAATAACCATAATTTCATACCTTTCAATTATTGGCGCTAGGTAACACATCCTTGGATTAACGTCTTCTCATATTGTGCTCCCAATGTAATGCACCCGACGTTCTACAGTACTGAAATTCTTTGTTGTATTCGCAGGACATAAAAATCCATGCAAATCACCTCTAGAAAAGTCGGCGTAAATACTGTGCAAGGTCCTATGAAAGAGTTCAATAAGAAAGGAAATAGTGGATGATATAAAACCTAAAAAAAAGGCATCATCAATTGAAGATAGGAATATAAAACACTTACAAGATTGCAAACTGAATCCATGCTATATCGAGGTCCTCCATAGATAGGAATTGTTTCACATCATCCTTGTCGATAACGAATTCATACGTTATATCACAACCAACAATCCCATCAACCATCTGAATGGTCACGGGTGTAAATTTTTCTCGTAGCAGCCGCATCAATGACAAGGATGGGAATTTTATAGCTTCTTTTGGGTCCTAGTAAAGTAGAGAATACTTATTATAAATATAATGCCGAAAAAAATTAAGTAAGATCATAAGGTGGCTACTACCGCGTGAGGTGTTGTAGGTGTCGAAATGAGATTTTTCGGCTAAAGAATGAAGTAACCATTGGATTGGCCTAAATGGAGCACCTCTCAATTAGGGGCTGGGACATCGGAGCCTTCCTCACCATCTTTAATACCTATCATCAATACGCGAGATAAGCTATCTGGAATTGGCATAAAATGGTGCATAGTAGCTTGCCTGTAGAAATAAGCATGGGCAATAGCACATATTGGCTCATCCAGGTAAAGAGTACAATTCTCTCAAACTTCATCTACAGCGGAATTAGGGGAAGGGTTACCCAGTGCTACTGCCTCAAACGGATGATTGCTACCTTTACTACTGGGAAATACAGGGGAATCGATATTCTTCAGTTCCTCAATCAGTTTCCCCGATTTCAGGAGAACAGCGAACTCAGCTTTCCTCTCAGCTCTCATCTCATCTTTCAACTGAGCTTTCATCTCAGCTCCCAACTCAGCCATCATCTCAGCTCTTATCTCCTTAACCATATTTTTCATCATCTGGTTTTGCATCTGGCTTTGAGCATCAAACTGAGTTTGGAGTGATTGCTGCATCTCAGCCACTCTAAATTGAATCTGAGATTCAGTAGACTGTTGTGATAGTCATCCAAAATATTTTCCTATACCCGTTCCCCTCGACTCCCCTCGAACTTGGCCTAGGTAATCTGGCCTTCCGATCGCAGTCACTAAGATGCCCATCCTACCACTTTGAGTGAAAGTCCCTTGGCTGGTCTGCTGTGTGAGGCCACCTGCATCATATAATACGCCATAAGTGAGGTACTAATAAACTCAAGACAAACAATCACATATGATTTTTATATGTCAGCACTTACAATCCTTCCAGCCACCTCAGCAACTGCTTCATTGATGTACTTCCCACCTTTTATCCTCGTTGCTTTCCATTTTTTGTGATGTGGGGGAGGAGCAGGGGCCTGGACGATAACGGCAGGATCTGAGGCGGATGCCTCCTATAATCTTTGTTTCTCCTCCTCCATCATCTTTTGCTAAAGCTTTCTATATCCACCACGAGACAAATATTGCGGATAGATATTTGCAGCACCCTTCTGTTTATTGGCTTCACTTAATTCCTATTAAGGCATAAGAGGCAAATCTTAGTCAGTGATAGCAACAAAATGTAGATGAATGAAGGAAGTTACCTGAAATTGTGGGTCTTTCCGTGACGCCACAAATAGCCTCTAGTCTTCGGGGCACAGGATATTTCTGACATGGGTCTTCATCTTTCTTTGACCCCCGAACATAATATCGTGATAGCTTGTTCTTGAAGTCTTTCCACCGTATGCGAACAAGCCCTATCCAGTGCTTCTTCATTTCCTTAGTGTCTGGAATATCATAGGTTTGCTGCAAAGTACAACATTTTATAATGAAATTTGAATAAATCAAAATGACAAAAATGGAGTGGTGTTGAAAGCTACATACCAAAATTTCTTGCCATATCATGTCTCGTGTTTCTTGTGAAACAGACCGCTATCCAGGGTAGAGTATGCTAACTCTGCTCCATGCCAAATACCCTAAATAGTATTGTACCTTATTTTACTTTATTAATTAATGCTGATTGCAATTTATTTATATCTGACATTGATTTCTTAATAGAAATATGGTGAATTCTGATGAGTCATACAGTGATGGACACGTAGATAAAACCCCAATGATGGTGAAAAAAGGATAGGGGATGTACAACTATGGCCTCCTTAACTGCACGTCATCGCCAATGACATGAGAAGGTGTATGTAGAATTCCATGCTGATATGAATCCCACCGATGATAGCAAGATCAATTTATCAGCTATTTAGGGTATTTGGCACGGAGCAGATTTAGCATACTGTACCCTGGATGGCGATCTGTTCCATAGAAATATGGGATATGGTATGGCAAGAAATTTTGGTATGTAACCTTCAATACCACTTCATTTATGTCTCTATTTTAATTTGTTCAAATTTCATTAGACAATGTTGTACTTTGCAGCAAACATATGATGTTCCAGACACGAAGGAAATGAAGAAGCGCTGGATGACTAGAGGCTGTTTGTAGCGTCACACCAAGACCCACAATTTCAGATAACATTCTTTAGTTATCTACATTTTATTGCTAGCATTGACTCAGATTTCCCTCTTATGCCCTAATAGGAATTAAGTGAAGCCAATAAACAAATGTGTGCTACAAATATCTATCTACATTATTTGTCTCATGGCGGATACAGAAAGCTTCAACAAAATATGATGGAGGTGGAGCAACAAAGATGATAGGAGGCATCCGCCTCAGATCCTGTCACTGTAGTTCAGGCCCCTGCTTCTCCTCCACGTCACAAAAAATGGAAAGCAGCGAGGATGAAAGGAGGTAAGTATATAAATGAAGCAGTTGCTGAGGTGGTTGGAAGGATTGTAAGTGCTGACATATAATAATTAATGTGATTGTTTGTCTTGGGTTTATTGGTACCTCACTTATGACGTATTATATGATGTAGGATGACCTTACACAGCAGAGCAGCCAAGGGACTTTCACTCAAATTGGGAGGATGGACATCTTAGCGATGGCCATTGGAAATCCTGATAACCCAGGCCAAGTTCAAGGGGAGTCGAGGGGAACAGGTCTAGGAAAATATTTCGGACGATCATCTCAACAGTCTACTGAAGCTCAGATTCAATCTAGAGTAGCTGAGATGCATCAATCACTCTGAACTAAGTTTGATGCTCAACTTCACAGCTCAATCCAAAGCTAGATACAAAACCAGATGATGGACAATCTCTGTGAGGAGATGAGAGCTGAGGTGATAGCTGAGTTGGGAGCTGAGATGAGAGCTGAGATAAGAATTGAGATGCGAGCTAAGTTCGCAGCTCTCCTAAAATCTGTGAAGCTGATTAACGAACTGAAGAATATGGATTCCCCTGTATTTCCCAGTAGTAAAGATAGCAATAATCCGTTTGAGGCATAGTACTGGGTGACCCTTTTCATAGTTTCCCAGCATAAGAAGTTAGAGAGCATTATACTCTCTACCTGGATGAGACAATACGTGCTATTGCCCATGCTTATTTCTACAGGCAAGCTACTAAACACCATTCTATGCCAATTCCAGATAGCTTGTCTTGCATATCGGTGACAAGTATTAAAGATGGTGAGGAAGCCTCCGATGTCCCAATCCCTGATTGAGAGGTGTTCCATTTAGGCCAATCCAAAGGTTGCTTCATTCTTTGGCCGAAAAACTCATTTCTACACTAACAACACCTCATGAGGTAGCAGCCATCTTATGATTTTCTTATTTTTTTCCGGCATTATATTTATAATCTGTATTCTCTACTGCATTAGAACCCAGAAGCTGCAAAATTTCCATCCTTGTCACGGTTGCGGCAGCTACGAGAAAAATTTACACCCGTGACCATTCAGATGTTTGATGGGATTGTTGGTTGTGGTCTAACGTATCAATTTGTTATCGACAAAGATGATGTGAAACAATTCCTATCACTGGAGGACCTCGATATAGCATGGCGTCAGCTTGCAATCTTGTAATTTTTTTATATTCCTATCTTCATTTGATGATGTCATTTTTTTAGGTTTTATATAATTCGCTATTTACTTTATTATTTAACTTTTTAATAGAACATTCCACAACATTTACATCGACATTTCTAGAGATAATTTGTATGGACTTATATGTCTTGCGAATACTACAAAGAGTTATAATTATCTAGAACACATAGTGCATTATATTGGGAATACAATAAGAGCAGACGTTAATCTAAAGGCGTGTTACCTAACGCCAATAATTGAAAGGTATGGAATTATAATTATCCCTTTAAAATATTTAACCGAATTGGTAATAATTAACTTGTTTTGCTAACTTCATCTTCATTTATATGTGTTATTGTAGTCATCATTGGAGTCTCTGTGTTGTCTGCCCCCTTGTAAATACTGTGTATTGGTTTGATCCGTTAGCTAGTAGAAAGGCAGGGAATGAACATAAATACATCTTTGATACGTAAGTTTTTTCATTTGAAAATTATTGATTTGAAAGATGTTTGAATGTGTTGTTTTCATATGTAACAATTGTCAATTCAATCGCAGCACACTCAAGACATACCAAATTATGGGCAGTAATCGTGAAGGTAGAAATAAAATAACGCAGTGGTCTTATCCAAAAGTAAGTATTTCAACTTTAATTTCTTTCATTGAAAGTCGTTTTACCCCTTTATACGTTTTAACAATATGTTTTTTATCTTTAGTGCCCTCGACAATCAGGTAATACTGAGTGCGGGTATTATTTCATCAGTTACATGTATAGTATCATTCAGAGTGGATTGACTAGTGATTTAGAAGAGGTAATACGTAATCTATCAAATATTGATGACTCAATCGTTTAGTTTAATGAATTTGAATTGGTCTAATAATTGTTTTTACATTTGTAGATTTTTTATAATGACGATGCTTACATGGCTGATGACATTGATTTGATCAAAGATTTGTTGGCCAGACGTCTTCTTGATTTATGAATAATGTTTATTTCTTCAAGGTGAATATTTATATAGTTTCTAACCCTTCATGTCAACTTTCATAGGGTTAACTAGATTGATAAATTGTTTTACTCTGCCAAAAATGTACAAATGATCTTTGCTCAGTAAATGAGACAATGACTTCTGTGTTTCGCTTAGGTAGATATATACGTCTAACTCTTGATGAATTTTGTGTTTCTCCTCCACAATGACTTTTGTTTTTAACTCAGATGTGTTTAATATGTCTGGACTTGATCTGGTGTACAAAATGGAATTACCACTATAAACTGAATTAGATGTAGTCAAAGGGTTAAATAAAATTAAGCAAAACGTTTTTTTAAAATATACATACGGTGCCCTATACAGGGATATAGGCCTACGGCACCTTATATTCAAATACAGGGCATCGTAGGTCTGGTTTACGGAGCCTTACATTATATAAGGTGCTGTAGGCCATAACTTTCTACTCCCCTCACATAGATGTCCCCTTAGAAAGGGCGTCAATTGGGTTTAAAATAGGGCGTAAAAAGTACCTTTTGTAGTAGTGAAAGTAAGACATCAAAGCAATCAAACCTATACCTTTTCTTACTCCTTGCAACCTCCTCTACCTTTTTCATGGATTAGTTTCTTAATTAATCCTCTCTTTTGGAAGATTGAAAGTTAGGGTTCTTGAGAGTAAAAGTGGGAAAGGGAGGGATTTAGAGGAAACAAATGGTTGCAAAACACTCCTTGTGTGTTAAGGAGTAATTTGATGTATATATTGGTTTGGTTTGGTTGTTGTTTGAAATTTTGGAAACTCCAAGTTTAGGTAAAGTGCCACCCAAATGTCTATTTGAAAGGGAAGAGTTGTGTTTGAGTTAGATAATACCTAGAAAGTGGTTTGGAATATGCAAGTATACATGAGAAAAGTTTGAAAATACACAACTCATATTCTTGTTCTAATTTTTGGCAAGCATGAGAAGGGATAGGAGGAGTGCAATTTTCATGATTTTAATACTTCCAATATCTTTAGAAGGAAAAATTGTGTAGGGTGGAAGTGAGAAAAGGAATTTGTAAGCATTAGAAAGCCTAAGAAGAAGCTTTGATCTTCTAGGGTTCTTAAAGAACCAAGAGAGAGTTGTATTGCGTTTTTATTGTTCTCTTGAGGAGATGATGGCTTGAGAATGATGATTATATTCTTGAATGATGTTTAGGGAGTTGAAATCTCAAAGAACTCATTAGAAAGTTTAACAAGAGAGCTTCAAATCTCAAGAGGATTAAGAGAGCAAGGTACAAGACTACTAATTTTACCTAAATACTTTTATGAACTTGTTTGTGAATGGTGCATGATTTTTATGAGGAATGAACTTGATGTTATGTGGATGATATGTGACTTGATTGCTATGGCCATAATGTTATGCACATTCACAAGTTTGTTAGTTTGCTATTGGGATTTTCAAAAATCTCATTATTCCCCACTAATAATTTTAGGTGGAATCACAAGCAAGGGTAAGAGCGAAGTGGTTGATGCTTAAAGAAAGCATGAATTATGCTTTTGCTTGTTGAAGTTACGAATTATGTTGGAACTTTATGTTTGAAGGTGGTTATAGTTATGTAATATAAACTTCTACATGGTACATAGTTGAACCTATGTGAATTCATGTATGATAATAAGCACATGAGCTAGATAAGTTCATCATGCATTAAGAGAGGCATGAGAATGGCAAAAAGAGGTTTTACCAAATTTTTAGAAAAGTCAAGTTTCTCAAAAGAGGGGTCCCAAAACCCTTGAATCCGCCCAATTTTCAAGTGATGATGAAAAATAGTAAATGATGTCCAAATGACTTGAAATTTTCCAATTAAATACTATACATAACAAGCTTCAAAAAGAGTAAAGTTTACTGAATTTTGATGTGTAAATAAAAAGTTATGAGTTTCCAAAGTTGAGAAACAAATCTGGAAAATGAAAGTTGACCAAATGAATAGTACTTTTCACAAAATAAACTGTATCAGTGGGCAAGATTTTGAGTCAAAGAGTATTTTTTTCCCTACAGATAATGTTATAAGCTTCATAAAGAAATTGGAACCACTTTTTTTTAGATTTTTCTAGAATCAATTATGAATTTTCAAAGTTGGGCTAGAAATATGAAAAATTGACTAAATGAATAGTAACTCGTGTGAAAAATTTTATTCACTTCTTTGGTCAATTTGAGTTATCTAAGGCCTAAAAGTGGTTCATTAATGATCTAGTATGAAGCTTATAAGGGGAAAATGAGGAGTGTCACATTTGGTGGCATCAGAGCAAGGTTCTAGGCATAATCATGCATTGATGTTGCATTGTGATGTGTTGGTTGTTTATTGTGATTAGAGTATGTTAAGTATTGATTTTTATCTTGTGCATGAGTAAGTATTGATTTACGATGAATATGAATAGCCAATCATGAATGATAGCAGCACAGAAGTTACACAGCTACTACCATATGGTATTGAGTATGAAGCAAATAATACACATACTTCATAAATAAGTATATACTCGGATCCTTTTGTCAACCAAATTGATCCTCGTGAGTTAGTACAGGAGGAAGAAGATCCAGACATAGAGATATTCTTCTAGAAGGAAGATGAGTTAGAACCAGTAAGGCCATTAGGGAAGTCAACACAGGAGAAGTAGCTTCCAAGAAAGAAGAGGTGTGATTCTAGGCTAAGGCAATTAATAGAGGAACCAATTGTGGCTGAGCGCATAAGGACAGTTAGATCACTAGTGTAATATCCCAAATTTTGTAAATGGATATAAAGGCTAAATCGATAAATTATGAAGTGATTTAAAACCCATAGGTAAGAAAAATATAAAGGAAAATGCCTAGAGGAAAGAAAGATCATAATTGATTAAGTCCCTAGTCTTGGGAATTCTAAGTAAAAATGACTAAGGGGCAAAATGGTCATTTGGCTTGATTGACAAGGGTAAAATGGTCATTTTGATTAAAAAGGCTAAGGGCATAAAATTTCATCAAATAATAAGAACATTTTGGTAATTTGGTCAACAGTTAACTAAAAGTCAATGTTGACCAAAAAGTCAAAGTTGACCAAAAAAGTCAAAGTTGGCCAAAAATGTCAAAAGTCAACCAAGGGTAAAGTTGGAATTAAGAAAGCGTAGAAAAAGTGATGGCATTTTGGTAATTAAGAAAGAAATAAAAAGGTAGTGGCATTTTCGTAAATAAGTGGAAAGTAAGATAAGGTAATGGCATTTTCGTAATTAAAGGATTTTGGAGTTAAGGACGACTGAGAACTAATTATTTGAGGTAGTTGGAGTTCTCAAATGCCGGAGATCCAAACTGAAAAAAGTTTAGTTGGATCATAAAGTATTCAAAGTACGGAGAACAACAGTGCCCAAAAGCCCCGAAAAAGTATTTTCTTAGAAAATTAAGGAAAATCTGGGAAGAATTTTGAGGAACGGAAAAGGGCTGGAGTATCAGAGAAAAATATATAATTTTTCCATGCCCTTAAGGAAAATTGGCCGTTGGAAGCACATTTTACAGTGTTGCACGCAAATTGAGGAACCCTAACGTGTTACAAGAAAAACCTAGAGATGCTTTGGGCTAGGATATGATGCCACCTAGGCAAGGAGGCCTAGGGAATGGTGCCACATGTAACACATCATACTTATCCCTCTTAGCTTTAGTTATGATGATTTGGAACCAAATTATGGCCTCAAATAACTCATATCGTCAAAAGGGACCAAAATGAAAACCTTCATTTTTAAGAAAATTACTATTCACAGTTTTTAATGCAAATTTTGAAAATTCATAACTAATTCTAGAAAAATTGAAATCGAGTGGTTCCAACTTCTATTTGAAGCTTACAAATTCCTTTATGAGGGAAAAATACTCATTTGAACAGTAACTGATCCAAATGGTACAAATGCTTCCGTGAAAATGTACTGTTCATATGGTAATTTTTCATTTTTCCCAAGATTTTCTGTGATTTTTCGTCAAATTTGGACAGTCATAACTATCTGTTCAAAATTGCAATTCCAGTGATCTTTGGCTCATTAGAAACCTTACAATGTGAACGTTTTTTTCCATAAAATTTGAGAACATTTGGAATCCATTTACTCTGTTATACGTTATGCCAAAGTTGGGGGTTTAACCAACTTTTCACTTGACACTTAGCCAATATTTCAACTTCTTAACTTCATAATTCAACTTAATGATTTCTAAACTTTTATTAATCATAATAACCTATGTAATTAGGCTTTCATAGGGCATACATTAGTTATCATAAGTCCATCATACATGCATGAGTTATATTACATGCCACTTTTCAAACTTCAACAATATAATTGGAAGTTTACAACATAATTTACATTCATACACATGTGCATATTTTTACTTCAAGCATCATGGATTTCCTCCTTACCCTTTGATGTGCTTCCACCTAAAAATGCTTAGTGGGGGAGGGTGAGATTTTTGGAAATCCCAATAGCAAAACTTTCTAACACATTAGAAAATTGCATGACAACTTTCAATATAAGTGTGAATTCATAAAAGTGCAACATGTAACAATGAAATGCATATGGCCATAGCATACAAAAGCACATATTCACAATTTCAATCATCACAAATTTTCAACACAAGTCATGCATAATTCATACACATTTTCAAAGCAATTAAGCTTAAGGTTAGAAGGTCTTACTACCTTGTGTCTTTAATTTCCCCTTAACTTGAATGCTCTCTTGTTCACTTTGAGAATCACTCTCTTGCACCAAAATTTAGC
>JANTPZ010138244.1:0-21343 GCA_025593235.1 Vachellia pachyceras
GAAGGTCACCCATCCTTACATTACTCCAGTGCGAGCACGCTTAATTGCGGAGTTCCTATAAAATTTCACCTGCTAGGCCAGGTCTGACTTTGTGTTTTTCGGCCCATAACCTTTCTCTCTTTAAGCACTATCTTTCTATGGGTTCTATTTAATTCCATAACTACCGGATTAGCATTTATTTCAGTTGGCAGTAAAATCATGGATATTCCATGATTCAAGAAATGTGGCTAGTTCTTTGAAATTCTTCCATTTGTGTAAAAAAGTGGCCACCGTGTGTTTCTGGCCTGTTTTGGTCAAAAGGAAGAATGAAGAAGACTCTTCAATGTCTTAGAATTGCATGGAAACTTCTTTTCTTGTTCAGTTTTGTGAGATGATTCAAGAAATGTGGTTAATTCATGAAAATTCATCCATTTTACGTAAAAAAGGAGACACATTACTTTTCTGGCTTGTTTTGGTGAAAAGGAAGAATAAAGTCTCTTCACTATCTCAGAATTGCATGGAAACTTCCTCTCTTACTCAATTTTGTAGTAGGACTCTAGAAAAATGGTTAGTTCTTTAAAATTAATCATTTACATCAAAAAGAGATCCACTGTGTGTTTCTAGCCTATTTTGATCAAAAGGAAGAGTGAAGACTCTTCACTATCTCATAATTGCATGGAAACTTCCTCTCTTTGCTCAGTTTAGTATGAGGATTCAAGATATATGGTTAGTTCTTAAAAATTCATGCATTTGTATCTAAAACAAGCCACAGTATGTTTCTGGCCTTTTTTGGTCAAAAGGAAGAGTGAAGACTCTTAACTTTCTTAGAATTGAATAGAAACATCCTCTCTTCCTCAATTTTGCATGAGGATTCAAGAAATGTGGCTAGTTCTTCAAAATTCATCCATTTACATCAAAAAGGGCCACCATGTGATTCTGGTTTGTTTTGGTCAAAAGGAAGAATGAAGACTCTTCACTGTCTCAGAATTGCATGGAAACTTTCTCTCTTTCTCTCTTTCGTATGAGGATTCTAGAAATGTGGTTAGTTCCTGAAAACTCATCCATTTGCTAGAAAAGGAACAGCAATGTGTTTTTTGCCTCTTTTGGTCAAAAGCAAGAATGAAGACTCTTTACTATCTTAGAATTGCATTAAAACTTCATATCTTTCTCAGTTTTGCTCGAAGATTCAAGAAATGTGGTTAGTTCATGAAAATTCATCCATTTACATCAAAAACAAGCCACCATGTCTTTCTGGCCTCTTTTGGTCAAAAAGAAGAATCAAGACTCTTCACTCTCTCAGAATTTCATGAAAACTTCCTCTCTTGCTTAGTTTTGCATGAGGATTCAAGAAATGTTGTTATTTCCTTAAAACTCATCTATTTGCGTCCAAAAGGAGTCGTAGTGTGTTTTTGGCCTCTTTTGGTCAGAAGGAAGAATGAAGACTCTTCACTATCTCAGAATTGCATGGAAATTTTCTCTGTTGCTCCCTTTTGCATGAGGATTCATGAAATGTGGTTAGTTCCTTAAAATTCATCCATTTGCATCAGAAAATGAGCTGCCATGTGTTTTTGGCCCGTTTTGGTCAAAAGGAGCAAGGAAGACAAATCACTAACTCAGAATTGCATGGAAACTATCTCTCTTGCTCAGATTTGCATGAGTATTCAAGAAATTTGGTTAGTCCTTGAAATTGATCCATTTGCATAAAAAAATAAGCCATCTTTGGTTTCTGGCCTCTTTTGATCAAAAGCAAGACTTAAGACTCTTTATTGTCTCATAATTGCATGGAAACTTCCTCTCTTGCTCAATTTTGCATGAGCATTCAAGAAATTTGCGTAGTTCATGAAAAATCATCCATTGCATCAAAATGGAGTCACGTGTGTTTCTCGCTTGTTTTGGTCTGAAGGAAGAAAGAAGACCCTTCACCATCACGGAATTGCGTGAAATCTTCCTCTCTTGCTCATTTTTACATGAGAATTCAAGAAATATGGTTAGTTCTTGAAAATTCTTCCATTTGCATCAAAAAGGAGCCACTGTGTGTTTTTGGCCTGTTCTGGTAAAAGGAAGAATGGAGAGACTCTTCATCGTCTTAGAATTGCGTGGAAACTTGCTCTCTTGCTCGATTTAGCTTGAGGATTCATGAAATGGCGTTAGTTCTTCAAAATTTGTCCATGAGCAAAAAAATGAGCCACCTTGTGTTTCTGGCCTACTTTGAGATATCTTTTTTAAGAATGACACAAGGATCTTTTTTGAGTGGAAAAAGGCAAGAGTACAATACATCAATTTAAAAAGCCAAGATTGAGTGAAACACAAGTGCTGAGTGACAACTAAAGGGAAACACATGAGCAAATCTGTGAGGAAAATTATTCCACTAACATCTTTCTTGCAGGTAAAATGTCAAATGTGGGAGAAACATATTAGTAATCCATCAAACGTATGAGACAAATTTAGGGCAATGTACCAACAATTTGCCCATTTCAATGTGACTTTTGGAGAAAAAAGGGATAGGTTGGAAAGGCAAGATGAAAAGGATTACAAATCTGCAAAGAGATAGGCCAAATCCTAGAAGGCATAATAGGCGAAGGGAAGTCTCTCTGGATGAATTTGAATCTGAAAGTGATGAATTTAGTGGTAGTGAGGAAGATTTTGAATTTGATTATGATATTGGAAGTGATAGCGTAGAAACAAAGGTATGGGAGGAAAGATGGCGTAAATGTTCCAAGGGGAGAGATAGAGTAGATGGAGACCTTAGTAGCAACAAAATGAAAATTCCACCTTTTCAAGATTAAGGGCAATCTTGGAATTTTGAAAGATAAGTAAAAGTAAGGGCAATTTGGTAAATAAGAGGAAATGTATGGGCATTTTGGTCATTTGACAAAGTCAAAGTCAAAATGTCAACTGTTGACCAAAATATCAGAAAAATTCACAGATGCCCAAAAGATAGAACAAAACTCACTGATTAACTGAGATTTGATAGATTGTCAAAATTCAGCCTATATCTCTATTTAGAGAATTTTAAAAACAAATCGGCCGAAAATAATTATTTGAGGTATCATGAGACCTAAATCAGTTGAGTTCAGGGCATAGAAAACTAAAGTAAATTTTCTAATAATTTGTAAAATTATTGCCTAGTAGACGATAAAGGCGATTTCCTAGAACGGAGGAAAAAGGACCCGAAAATCCTGAAAATGGGATTTTCTTTAAAAATTATTTACGAACATTTTGGAAAAGAATTTGAGGAAAGGAAAAGGGCTAGGGCATAAGTGAAAATCATAGTAATTTTTAATGCCCTAAAAATAAATTGCCCATCGGAAGTACGTTTTTCAGGGGTTTTAACAGGATAAAATGATCCTGTTAAATTTGGATTTTTAGGGGATTTATGGGATAATTATTTTGTCACTTGAGTAAAGGAAATATGGAGATTAAAAGAGCAAGAAAATATCTTTAGAAAAGCAGAGAAAATTTATGGGAATAAAGTTATGTTTACCGGTAAAAGTGTAATCGGTAGAAGTAACTGAATGACAATTGGTTTGATTAGTGTAACCAAAGTTCCAGCCAGATTTTTAAGCCATGTGCAGCCCATTATGACCACTTTATGAGGACCAATGAGAAGAAGCTAAGTTTAAGGTGTGGTGGTGGCATATGGACTCTTGGATATTCTCTTAATTTTCAAGATTCAATCTCAACCACCCACCTAATCTTCACAGGCATTAAAGCCCTTATGACCATTTTGCAGCCCAATTCTCGTGCACAACCAAACCTGAAAAGAGAAGAGAAGAGGTAGCTGTGGATGAAGAGAAAAGGTCCAAAAATCCAATGTAAAGTTGAGTTATGATGAAATCTTTCCTATATTTCTACTCCTTCTTCACTTCTATCTGTTTAGTTTTTGGGTTTGTGCTGGATTTTGGCTGTTGAAATATTAGGGTTCTTGTGGGAAAAATGAGAAAAAGAGGGATTTAGATCAAATAATTGGTACTAAACAACTCTATGCAAGTTAAGGAGTTGATTGGTGTATGTGTTGTTGTTGTTTGGTTGTTTTGTAAATTTTTGGGTTTTTGGAAATTGTTTGATTGTTGTTGTTGTTTTGAGTATTGGGGTTTTTGAAAATGCTACAAGTCAAATAATTGATACTTCAAGCATTGGCTGAAAGTATAGCCAATGCTCAAGCACTAGAACACAGAGCTTGAGTGTTGACGGTTTTTGACAATGATGTGTACTGGTTGGCAGCACAACCAATACTCGAGCACAAGTAAGACAGTGCTCGAGTATTGTGTCTTTTCCTCAATACTGTCAAGCAACACTCAAGAAGAAGCTTCCAGCAGAGCCAATGCTCGAGCACAAGTTCACAGTGCTCAAGTATTGAGATTTTTCACACCATGCTGAAAGGAAATACAACAAGCATTGACAGTGCTCGAGCACTAGCATCCAATGCTCAAGCATCGAGCTCAAAGTATTACTGTTCACTCATGCTTTTTGAAAATGCTCCAGCAACATTGCCAGCATTCTTAATACTCGAGCATCTTGATTTACCACTCGAGTATTGAGTCTTTTTACTACACTTCTCTTCAATACTTTCATAGAACACTTAAACAATCTTAAGAAGCGTTGTCAGTACTCAAGCACTATGATTTGACACTCGAGTATTTAGTTATTTTTTAAACACTTTCATATGATACTCGAGTATTGAGTCATAGCATTGAAATTTTCTTTGAAATATACATTGCAATATTCGAGCATTGAAGTGTAATACTCGAGCACTTTTTGAATATCAACTGCTCTCATAAATGCATCATGCTTAGACTTATTAACGCTATTAGGCATATCTAAATACTTCTCCAGCATAGGCTCTCAATGGATAAATTCACATACAACATCTCTCTTCGTGTCAGAGGCATTTAACGCAGAAATTATACAACCTCGTCGGACACTGAAGCAGAAGTATAAAGAAAGCAAAGCAGTTTCTAACGGATTAATTTTCTTCAACAAATACTTGCTTCTTGTCAAGACTCCAACAGCTATTCTTTCTCTTTCAACAATCAAATTTTTCAAAGCAGGCCAAGTTTGAAAAACAGAGCACAAGAGTTGAAGCCAAACAGAAAATACAATTCTTCTCTCCAACAGATATAATTTGCCAGCATCTATAAATATGAGGAAGTAATAAACAGAGAAAAGAGATGAAGTATATGGAGTCACCGAACACAAAACAGGGAGTGTGGATTCAAGGAAATCGCACAATAACTTTAGGACTCTGACATTATACTTTTTTGTGAGTTTCAATGTCAATACAATTTACATCTTAGAGGGAAGCATTTCCAAATATAATCATCCCAACCTTTGAGAGTCGCTTAAGATAGACCTGAGTGAAACAGAGTGTAACCTTACATGTAGTAAGGGGAGTGACTGTAAAGGTTTCTCAAGTACCAACGTTATAAACTTGAGTGGGTTCATAAATGCCTAGAAACATTTATGGGTTTCTCAAGTTCCCACCATTACGAACATGAAATAGCTTCACAAGTGCTACATAGAACTCGTGGTTGTAATGGTTTTCCAAGTGCCTGGTTTAAATTTGGACGTTATAGTGGATTGAAAATCTCAGAGGAGTCTAAGTACTGAACGTAGGTCAAAGAGGGCTAAACCAGGATAAGTTGTTGTGTGATTATCTTACCTTCATCTTCCCAAATTTCTAATTGTTTCTTTCTTACTCAATCTGATCTCA
The DNA here is from genome assembly GCA_025593235.1 of Vachellia pachyceras. Lineage (NCBI taxonomy): Eukaryota > Viridiplantae > Streptophyta > Magnoliopsida > Fabales > Fabaceae > Vachellia > Vachellia pachyceras. Next base: position 5,693 of record JANTPZ010138244.1, read on the forward strand.
TACTCTATTTTGATTAACATATGATTTGGATGTAATATCCATAAATTTCTATGCTAGCTGAATTAAATGCTAATCCAATGATTAGGAATGAAAAGAGAAATCAGAGGTAAATAGTACAAAAGAAAGAAAGACTATAGGCCGGAAGTCGTAAAGATAGACCTGATGTAGTACATAGAGTTCCGTAGGAATTCCAGAGTCAAGAAAAATTGCCCAGAGTGATATGAGGATGGGAAAACCTTCAGGAAAGGGACCCATACGTCATTTAAGAAAAGATCAAGGACATAAAGGTCTTTCGGTATCAAAAGTAAGGGCAAAACAATAATTTTAGAAAAAGTAGAGAAAATAAGGGTAAAATGGTAATTATGAGAAAGTTGAAGGGCATTTTGGTCATTTGACAAAGGAAAAGTCAAAGTCAAAAGTCAACCAGTTGACCAAAATATTAGAAAGTTTATAGATGCCCAATAGATAGATCTCTACTTACGGATCGTAATGACGAAACACGGATTTTCCAAATTCAAATTAGATTTTTATTTATATAATTTTAAAGGGCGAACAAGGGAAAAATAATTATTTAAGGCACAAGGAGCCCTCCAAAAATTTAGAGAAAAATATGAAAAATCCAGTGAATTATATAGTATTTAATAAAATTATTATCCAGTGTACAATTAAGGGGATTTTCCTGAAAATTGGGGAAAAGACCCGAAAAATACCCGAAAATCCCCGAAAAATAATTATTTCAAAAATTAATTTTGGACAATCTAGAGGGAATTTTGGAAAAAGGAAAAGGGCTAGAGAATCAGTGAAAATGTAGTATTTTTCAAGGCCCTAAAAGAATTTTGCTCTTCGATTGTACGTTTTCAAGGATTTCGGACAGGATAAATTACTCATGTAGAATTTGAGAAAAGCAAATGGTATTTTGGGGATAATAATTTTTCTAAATTAAAGATGAAATTATGGAGATTTAATGAGGAAGAAAATATCTCCAGAAAAGTAGAAAAAGATTTACCTGAATAAAGTTAAGTTTACCGGTAAAAAGTGCAATCGGTAAAAGTAACCGAATGGGATTCAATTTGGTTAGAGTAACCAGATTCTAACCAGAAAAAGTACAGCCATTATGATTACTTTTGAAGAGCCAATGAGAAGAAAGAAAATGGCAAGTGTGTGGCTCAATTATAGCCCATAGATCACCTTTAGTTAGCAAGATTAAATCCTAGCCCTTAATTGTTTTAAGTGGGAATTAATAAAACAGAAAAATTGTCCCCCATTTCAGCCCCATCATTAATGACAACCCAGCAGATTTTGGAGAAGGAGGTGACGCCATTTCAAGGAACAAAAAGGAGAGAAAAGCTTGAGAGAAATCAAAGGTAAGCAAGCAATACACCTCAAGCTATATACCAATCTCTTCCTTGTGATCTCCTCTTCACTTTCCATGGTTTCAAAATCTGATTTGAGCTCTCTTTTCTCAAGTTCATAACCTAGTGTTCTTGAGAGAAAAGTGAGAAAGAGAGGGATTTAAGGCCATTTATTGGTTGCAAAAGCTTCCTCTTGATGAAAGAAGCATATTGATGTTGTTGTTGTGATTATTGGTGGTAGTTTTGATGATTTTTGTAAATTTGGAAAACATGAAGAATTAGGGGTTATGCTGCCCAATTTTCCACTTGGCATAGGAGAGCAAGAATCATGTTTCCCCATGCATGAATGAGAGTTTGGAAACATGAATCAAGTGGTAGAAGTGATGGAAGCTGAAAAATTCATATTGTTGAATATGTGTGCACTGTTTCGGTCTGACTGGAAACTGATGAAAACGAATTCTTTTGATGATTTTGATGCTTCCAATGGATCTAAAATGAGTTTTTGTGTAGGTATACAAGTGTTCATGATTTTTAGATGCTTGTATATGAAATTGGAATTTTTGGAAGTTAAAGAGTAAGGGCTGTGAAATTCGTTTTCTGGAAGCAGTGAAATTGTAACGTGTTTTTGTGTCGCCAAATGTTGTCCAATGACCATGAAACTTTGCAGACTTAAAGTAGACTTATCAAGCTTCAATTTGATAGGTCATATGGGTTAATTTTACTTGTGTAATAGGAGATATGAATTTTTGAAATTGTGTCCTGTTTCTGGAATGAAATCTGGAACAGTTTGTATTTGATGAAATTCTGGAAATGATATGGCTGTGATGACAAAAATTGAGTATTTTATATGAAACTATACTGAAAGAACCTCATGTAGGAATTTGAACCACCCCAATTGGATTTATATAGAATTAATTATGATTTTTCAAAATTTAGTCAACATGCTGACAACTTTTGGTTACCATGCGAAATTAAGAGAGAAAGTAACGAAATGTAATTTGTAGGAACTCCAAGGGTAAAAGTAAGCCTTTAGGGCTAATGTGGCCCATTGGGCATTCACTTTTCATGGCTCTAATTATGTTATTAATTCCCTAGGGCCATAAAGTGACAAAGAAAAAGCTATGGTTAGAAGATCAAGGTACTTAAGGAGGAGGCAAAATCTAAAAGGTAGTGAACTTACTTACTTGCATGTGTGATGTTTATGTTGTGCATTGATTTGCTATAGTGCTTTACTAGATTATGTGAAGCATGTATGAATGAATGAAGATCTGTTTTTATTTTTACTATGGCCATAAGTATACTTCACGAAACATTAGCACTCAACATTTCATTATGTAAACATGAGCCTATGTAAGGCAAGCATATCATGCACTAGCATTCATCTTACATGCATTGTTTGTAATGTTTGCTACTGTGATTCCTCGAATCTCACCCTCACCCATTAAACATTTTAGGTACAAGTGCATCAAGTGTAAGGAGAAAGTTTTTGATGCATGAAGCAAGAAATTGTGCATGGATATTCACATGAGATTATGTTGTAATTATGTGGATAACATTGGAATGTCTATATGTCATGTAATATGTCTTATGAGCCCATACATGTATGGATGATATATGATAGCCAAAGACTCCTAAATGAATGATCAAACATGTTTCAAAAAGGATTAGGAGTTAGGGTATTGAAAAGATGAAGTTTGAGAATGTAAAGTTTGGCCAAGTGTTAATGTAAAGTCAACCAAACCTCTAACTTTGGGCTAATGGGAAATAGGGTAAATGAACTCCAATTGAGTTGAAACTTTACAGAAAAATATTGTAAGGTTTAAAATAAGCCAAAGAACAATGGATTTGGAGTTATGTACAGAAAGTTATGATGTTCCAAAGATTGAAGAAAATTACTGAAAATCTTGGAAAAATAAAAAATTGCCAAATGAACAGTACTTTTTTCACGCAGTAAATTGTATCAATTGGACAAGCTAATAACTCAATGAGTATTTTTTCTTTATAGAGGAACTCATAAGCTTCAAGTAGAAAATAGAAGCACTCAATTTCGATTTTTCTAGAATTAGTTATGAATTTACAAATTTGGCACAAAAATCTGTGAATAGTGACGTGAATAGTAACCTTAAACTTGGAAATTTTTTTTTTCACTCTTTGGTTGATCTAAGTCACTAAAGGCTAAAATTGCTTCCAAATAGATATTTAATGAAGCTAAAGGTAAAGATTAAGGAGTGTCACATTGGACATTTTGATCAATAAGTTTTGAAGGAAAATTTTTATAACACCCAATTCACCCCCTCTTGGGTGACAACCATCTTAACATTTGGTATCAGAGTAGGTCTCTTGTTTGCAGGACTTAACAGTCTCAAGAGTGATCCATGGCTGAAATTGGGTTATATGTGTTTTTAGATAATTTTGATTATACTATTCTACAGTTTTGAGAAGATATTGATTTTCTATTTTTGAAAGCTGGAACAATAAATTTTATAAAAGGATTTGATTATGATTTGTAGAATGGTTTCAAAAATGTTTTGCGTCTCAAACATAGAAAGGATTGGATGGAAGAAGAAAAGAAATTGATTTCTTTGAACTCTTGAGCAATAAAATTTCAATTTATTGTTTTTCTATCAAATTTAAAATCTTATTCAAGACATTTGAGATATTCTTGATTGTATTTATGTTTCTAAAAATGTCTTGATGATGAAAGTGTTGATAGTTCATCTGAATCTATAAGTTGTATATCCATTATTGATGAACAATTGGGAAGCTGTAAGTGAACAAGGAGCGATCGCAAAATACTTCCATGAATTGTCAGCTTAAAAGAACAAGAAGTGAGTATATTCCAGAGAAGAGGTCCTTGCAGGTGAATCACCCTCAAAAGCTCAAGATGCACTTATGGTAAAAGGTTCCAATTCTTCTTGTTCTTGTTTTCGAAAATGTTTTCCCTTACAGCTTGCATAAAACTATTGTTTTAAAAAAAATCTTTTGCCTCCATTTTTGATGAAAATAGATTTTTTATCATGCTCTAGAAATTATTGTTGATATAAGAACTTACACAAGTTGATTTCATCTCTTTAACAACACAATTCTTAAAAAATTGTTTTGTTTAAACATCAGAGCATTGATATAATGTTGTGACTGAAAATGATTTTGAGAAAAACAGATTTTGCTCCAGTGATGAAGATATATGGGACTCTTGATTCTCTCTATACCTCTAACAATTGTGTTCAAGTGGAAATTCTTGACAATTCATCAAAGTCTATAAGTTGCATATCCTCAGATGATGAACAATTGGAAGTTGAGAACGATGAAGAATTTACACAACGCTTCCATAACACAAAATAGAGTATATGAGAAAGAGGATTCCCAAGAAGAGCTATGCCTTGACAAATATAATGAATCATGCTCTGGAGCGCCAAATTCACTTTTGGTAAACAATTTTCATTTTTCAGATGCATATAGAAAAACAGATTTTATAAGCTTACATAGAATTGTTTTTCAAGCTATTTTTGATTCAATTTCAAAAAGCAAAGAGTTTTAAGTCCTATTTGAAAAACTTTTGGGAAGCAAGAATGTTCATGTGCACATGCTCTTCACAAACACAACACTTACAAATCTGTTCATTATAAGTATCATTCTTTCATTTGTAACTATTGTGAAAAATATTGCCATAATTCTCATACGAGCTATGTTAGAAGAAATTCTAATATGAGAAGTAAATTTTTTGGTACTAAAAGGACAAGTAAAGTCCAAACTAACCCTCAAGGACCCAAAAATCCATGGGTACCAAAATGTGCATCCGGTGCTCATTTGTGCAAATTGATTCTATATGATACGGACATAAAGGTACCAAGAAGATAAAGAATGAGAGAGCTTCTCATGTATGAAAAAGGAGACTCACAGAACCTACATAAAAAGGAGAATGCTTAGATTATCCATTGCATAATCATAAGAAGCAACGAAGGCAATGAATGTTTACATGTTCAACTTTAAGAATGGACTACCGCAGAAGTACCCTTCAACTATCTTAAAGTGAAAAATAAATAGGAGGATCTCTCATAAAAAAGAAGAAGAGGATTTTTAGAGTTTACATCAGATGAGAGAAAGTTGTAATCACCTAAAACAAAATCTGACAAAGTGAGCAGTGAGTGAGAAAAGCAAACCTCCAAGTAGCTAAGAGAATGTTGGACAAGTGAAGAATGAATTATGATGCTGGAATTGCAAAAAGGAGGCATTCATGTTGATCCATCTTAACCAAGCAAGCCAGTACTGAACAAGAGAAAATAGGGCAATATCTAATCCTTATCTTGTGTTGTTTTCATTTCTTGGTTTAAAATTGTTTTTAGATTGCTATCTGAAAGAAAAATTGTGCATAGTTTTCCAATGATCTTCTGATTGTAGTGCACAACTCAAAATATATTTTATGATTTCCAATTCATCAAAATTATATTTTCTTGATGTATACACATGTTTTGGAAAACATCCTTGCTCTACTTGCATTTAATTGGTTTTTTAAAAAATTTGGAAATTAATTTGTTTTGTAAAACAAGAAATGTTTCAAACTCCATGAAGTCTTTCATGCGTGGTAATCTTTTATGTGCCATTCTCTACTTGAACTCCTTAGTCATATCCTATAATGTGTTAGATTTTATATCTAACAATAAATTCATCTACCTGAGTTTCAAGTCCATCTCTATTTTTGAAAAGAATTCATTGCGTGAATGCTTCATGTTTGATATCCTTATTCAAAACTTGTTCCAAGGATTTCAATGTTCAACAGTTCATCATTTTATCTTTATTTGTACACGATGAATTGAAATAGAAATGTTTTACTGTGCACAAAGTCATAGTTCATTGCCCTCAATTATTTGAAATGACAGTTTATTGTGATTCCTACAATCTAATCATGAATAGATCCAAGTGAAATTGGATACCAACAAAAGAAGAAGATTGATACGATTTTGTAGGATGAGAAAAAGCTTCTCAAGAAAATAAGCATGTACCTTGTTGAAGCCGAATCCTAAAGCTTGACTTTTGGTGCTGAATGTACAAAGGAGGGAAATCAACATTAATCAACCAAAATCAAGCAAGACTCAATAAGGAAGAACATTTATGGTATCACATAACCTTTACTTGAGTTTTCATTTCAAATTATTTATTCATTTGGGTAATGAATATATGAATCTGGTTACATTCCAATAGCAATCCATTTCTTATATTTTTTAAAGGATTTCTCATATTGCTAATTGGATTGAAAATGAAAATTGTGCGTAATCTCTTTACAAACTCATACTTTCAAGTTCATGTTTTTACGTTGAATACATATGTTTTTAATAGATGTTTATATTTTGATTACATTCAAATATCATTTTTCAACTTGAAAGTCAACATATCTTATATGTCAGAAATGCTTCAATTCCTTCAATTGAGTTTTCCCCTGTGACTCTCAATGCACTTTCTATGAAAGAGTTCAATACATTTGAGTCTTATTGATTTGTGTGAACTCAAGTCATTTGGACAATGAGTCTGTGCCTCAATATTCATATATTCTCTTTGCTCAAGTACATAGATGATTGATTATCCTTTTCTGAGTAATATGAGTATTTCACTTAAGTCCGTGACTTGAATGGTCTTGCATGTCAAGATCGATAGCAAAGTCATTGTGCCTCCATTCATCATGATTATGCCCTTTTTTCCATTTTATTCTAAATGACTTTTGCTCCATTTGTTTTGAAAGAACATCTTAGATTTTGAAAAACTGACATGATCATTCTTGGAAAACATGATTCATGAATCATCAACTTTTAAATATTGATCATGTCAGACTTACATGCATAAGCACATTCACTTGAGCACACTTGATTTTCAGATAGTCCTTATGCTCCTTAAAACTGCTTTCATCATTCAGAGCATAAGTTCTTTCAAGCTGTAAATATATCATTTTGATTATATTCCTTTGAGCATTGCATTTAAAATCATCAATGGTTTCTTTTCTAGTTTAAAGTCTTTTACAAATTTTTATTGAATTTTGTAAAATATCATTCTTCGTATCATCTAATCGTTACCTATTATGAATCAATGATTTAAATTCAATTATCTGAGTGAGGTAAATGCTTATTGATCCTTGATTCAATCAAATCTTTGTTCAAATATCATATGATTTGATTATATAAGAACATAATATTGTTGAGCCTAACTTTGAATGGACGCAAGAAAAGGTGGGTGCCAAAGAATACCCCAGTTTGATGTTTTGCAGGAGCTTAAGTGAGCATTTGCAGCGTTACCAATCAAAATGCTCAAGCATAGGTTTAAGGTTTTGAAGTTTTTGAAGCAATACTCAAGCACAAATGAAGTTATGCTCGAGCATTAGAGCAAATTAAATCAATTGATACAGTGATGGATGCTAACTCTCGAGAAATATGAGGAAGCACAAGTAATGCTCGAGCATTCAATCTCAATGCTCGAGCAGTGTAAGCTTTTCTAGCATTAAAGACCATAATGCTTGAGTACTGATAACCTAAGGAAAGCGTTTCTGGAGAAGTATTTTCCATCCTTAAGAACATCATCCATGAGAAAGGAGATATATTCCGTACGCCAAGAGTTTGATGAGTCATTGTGTGACTACTGGAATAGCTTTCAAGACCTTCTTTCCCGATGCACTCACCATCAAATTCTGGATAAGCAACTAGTTCAGTATTTCTATGATGGGTTGAAAAGTCAAGAGAAAGGAATGCTAGATGCAACTGCTGGAGGATCATTGATAGATTTAACTACCGAAGAAGCTTGGGAACTTATAAAGATGGCTTTGAATCACCAACAATATAGTGTGAGAGACACTAGGGCTGCCCATGAGATTGGAACTTCAAGTGCACAAATTAGGAGAATGGACACTCTAGAATCAAAGGTGTATTCTTTAGAGAGTAAAGTCACATCCCAATTGTCTCTAATCATTGTCGAGTTGAAGAGCTTGAACGCTAATAAATCCTAGCCATCCATAGATTTAGCTGCTCCAAGTTGTGAGACTTGTGGGTCAGTAATGTATATCACAAGTGTCTGCCCAAGTCAATTCGAAGATGTATCCGTAATATATCAAGGGAGACCAAACCAGAAATGGGATCCCTACTCCAACACATATAATGAGGGGTGGAAATCCAACCCAAAATTTAGCTGGGCCATCTAGCTCTAACATGCAATAAAATAATCAGCAAGCCTTGAGTGTGCTACCAAAGGAAGACACAAATCAGCTTCTTCAAGATATGCTGATGTTACTCAAGGAGGAGAAAGCTTCTACTGATTACCAGTTCAATTCATTGGCCTCATTGATTCAGAAGGATTCCTTAAAAAATGACATGATGTTCCTCAAGTTCCCTCACCACCTACTGATCCACTTGCCACCTCTGATGATCCTCAACCCATCAGTGTTGACCCTCAGTTAGATATATCTCTATCTACCACTAATGCTCCACCCTCTCCCTCTCACTGACCCTTATTGTTGATGACAAAAAGGGGGAGAAGAAATCAGATTCTGTCATGTTTTGTGTCATTTCAGTACTATGTTATTTGTAATTTCTTTTTAACTGGTTTTGTACTCTTATTATGACTGACTTATTTTAATCTTGATAAATTTGATTTAGTCTTGTTTAAAATACTCTAAAGATGCTTATCTGTCTATGTGTTATGATATCTGATAAAATCTTTAGAAAATATGATTTTTACTTTTATCATCATTAAAAAGGGGGAGAATGTTGATACCTTGTTTTGATGATAACAAAACTATGATAAAATATTGCAAAATGATTTTAAAATCCAAGTTTCAAAAGTATTGATTTAGTGCTTGATAAAATCACTCGAGTGTTTTGTCAAAGTGTTGACAGTACTCGAGCATTAGAACTCAATGCTCAGCACTACAGGTTTTAAACTTAAGAAAATTCAGTACTCTCAGGTGACACTTCAAGTATTGACATGAAGCATTGTCAATACTCGAGTGATGGAATGTTGTACTCGAGCACTGTGCTTTGAAAATAAGTTTTTGAACAATACTCTGAGTAAACACTTCAAGCATTGGCATAGAGTGTTGCCAATGCTCGAGTATTGCAAGTCAGTACTCGAGCATTAGGCTAAAATAATATTTAAAAACAATGTTGTCATGGAATACTGCAAGTGTAAGCTGACAGCAGAGCCAATACTCGAGCACTAGGTTTACATCACTCAAGTATTGAACCTTTTAAAAACACTTCAAGTTAACACTTCAAGTATTGGCTGAAAGTATTGCCAATACTCGAGTACTAATATCAGCACTCGAATGTTGACTTTTTTCCCAACACTGTCAATTAACATTTCCAGCATTGACTGACAACATAGCCAACACTCGAGCACTGCATTTGTAACACTCAAGTGTTGAGACTTTTGGCAGTGTTTTCAAATAATACTTCAAGTGAAAGCTTCAAGCAGAGCCAACACTCGAGCACAGATGTTTAGCACTCGATTGTTGTGACCTAACTCTCAACACTGCAAGTATTGACGCCAGCACTGCTAATACTCGAGTACCAGATTTTTATCACTCGAGTATCGAGCTGAAAATTTTTACTATTCATCAATACTCCATATTAACACTTCCAGCATTGCTAACACTCGAGTACCCTTTTTTTTGACACTCAAGTATTGTGATTTGTCAAAAATATTTTTCATAACTTGAACAGAATACTCGAGTATTCCCAGAAAGTATTATTAACTCTCAAGCACTGATATTTACCACTCGAGTATTTGATTTTTTTCACAATACTCACATAATACACGAGTATTACATCAAAGCATTATGCTCGAGTACAAAACCTTATGCTCGAGTACTAGCTCTCTCTCTCTTTCTGACAGCTTTGTGTCTGACACACTTCACCTACGCTTTACACCTACTTTCCTTATGTTCGTAACGACACTTTTGAATTTTAACTGCTTTCATAAATGCAACAGATTAAAACATTAAATAAGGCAAGAAGCACAGGGCATGGTCCGAGACTTGGAGATTTTAACGTTCTTCTGCAACCTTCAACCTCGACTGACTCAAAGGCATTTAATGCCAATAATGAAGGAGCTGAATGATCGATAGTGAGAGTAACAGATAGTAAATGAAGTCTAACAGACATTTAAGTCTCTCTCAACTATAAAAGGACCAGCATTCAATATAGAAAGAGGACGACGAATATTCTGAACATTAAAAACTGTATCAGTGTATTCTCTGTAATATTTTCATTAAATCTTTCGGAGCTTCAATATTAGCCATCCACTCTTTTAGAGAGTTATCTGTAATAGTTTGTAAAGGCTTGTGAAGCCTGTTTTGCTGATTATAGTGGATTTGGAAATCTCGGGGGAGCCCTGAGGACTGGACGTAGGTCAAGGAGACCAAACCAGGATAAATCTCTGAGTTCATCATCTTTCTTTTATCTTGGTGACTTTATTTCTGTCTTTACATTTTAAAGTGCTAAATTTTATTAGACCAATTCACCCCCTCTTAGTCAAATTCTGTTTTAACACCCAGGCCTTTGAGGAGATCCTAGAGTTGACTGAGAAGCGTCCTTTGGTAAAGGAATGCTCATTGCCCTTGACTCCTGCCAATCATCCTTTTTTCCATAGAATAATTCAGTCTGGCCTCACTGGCCTTGTCCGCAAGCATACCCAGGGTAACCTCACTTTCGTCCACCACATTTACGCGAAGTGCCGACATGAGAATGCTCTTTTCATTGATTGCCGAGGTACTTTACTTCAGCATGCCATTACTCGCCATACCATCGGCACCCATCTTGCTTTACCCATAGCTGAGCGTGATTACTATGTTCAGTTCATGAGCAACTACCCTACGGACCAGATAGTAGAGACCTTGTGTTTGCCCGGAAAGGGTTGATATGTACCTCGTAGGTCTAAGATGTACATTCACAGATCTGAGTATCACCCATAGACTAAACCTTTCATCCACCTTGTTTGCAGTAACATTTTGCCCACTAGCCACTTAGCGAACCTGACGAAGAAATAGGCTCTCTGCATTTACATGTTAATGCAGGAGATCTGTTTCGATATATCCACCCTCATTTATTCTTCCCTTCGTGAGGCCCTACTCACATCGAAAATCACGAAGGCTATCATTTTTCCTCACCTCATTTCCAACATGTTCGCTGAGTTGGACATACCAGAGTATCCTGAGGACCACCCATTTGCCCCTGCCCTTTAGCTAAACTTAACAAACTTGTGAATGTGCATAACATACTTTCAAAATAAGTATATGATCATGCTATATATGACATGTTCAAACTATAGATTATCATGCATATGGCCATAGTAATCAAGTCACATATCATACACATAACATTAACTTCATTTATCACAAAGTCATGCAAATTCACAAACAAGTTCATAAAAGCAATAATTTAAGGTTAGTAGTCTTGCTACATAACTCTTTAATTCCCTTAGAACTTGAATCATTTCTTAATGAACTTTCCCAACAAGTTCTTTGATGTTTTATCTTCCTAAACATCATACAAGAATATAATCATTAAGCTCAAGGCATCAACATTGCAAGAAAGCCATAAAAATGCAATATTCCATTTATTGCTCTTTCAAGACCCTTAAAATTTTGAAACTTGTTCTTATGGTTTCAAATGCTTCCCAAAACCTTTTCTTACTTTTACTCTACGCAAATTTGCATTCTAAAGCTATTGGAAGCATCAAAATTATCAAAATCACACCTTTCCTACCATTTTTCCCTTGCTGCCAAAAACAGGACATTAATAGGGTTTTGGGTGTTTTCAAACATTGTTCATATATACTTGCATATCCTTGCTTCCAAACCACTTTCCATGCAATATCTAACTTAAAAACAACTCCCCTTAAACCAAACAAAATTTCAGATTTCCAAAATTTTGTACAACAACCAAATCAACCAACAACATACATTAAACTACTCTTTACTACTTTAAGAAGAACTTGCAACCAATTGTTACCTTTAAAACCTTTTCTTTTTCATTTTCATTTCTTGAAACCCTAAACTTTTATCTTTCAAAAGAGGGCTTTATTCAAGAAAACAAACCAATAGAAAAGTGGAAGAGGTTGCAAGGAGTAGAAAAAGGTAAAGATTTGGTTCCTTGAACTTGTTACCTTATGTTTGGAAAGCTCTTCTTATTCCTTGGTGCTCCCAAAATGGCGAAAATTCCAGGTTAGAGGGAAGGAGAAAAGTGACGGCACTTATGGGAAGAGAAGAGGAAAATAGTGTATTAATAATTCCCTGTAAAAGCTTGAATGGTTGATAACAAAACTTGATCAACAAGTTAGATCTAATGGTTGCAATTGTAGCACCTTTCACACACATGCTTAAATCCCATTATCTCTCATAAAGTAACATCAATGAGGTGTACTTGGCCGTTAATGACTTAGTTAAGCTAATGGAACTGGTTAATATCCAGTTACTTGATTTAGTTGCAAGTTGCCACGGTAAAAGTAACTTTTCTCTGGTAAATTATTTTTTACTTTTCTAGATATATTTTCTCTCTCCTTTCATCTCCACATATTCCTTACTTATACGGTAAAATTTATATTCCCAAAATACTGCTGGATTCTCCACGTAATTCATCTGGGTTCCTTGCTCTTGATGAAATACCAAAAAATTAATTTTCACTGATACCCAAGCCCTTTTTGGTTCCTCAAATTGCTTCCCAGATTTTCCATAATTAATTTTCTAAGAAAATCCTTTTCCCAGGGTTTTCGAGTCTTTTTCCTTTCTGATTCAGGAAATCGCCTTTACCGGATACTACATATAAATTTTATTAAATACTATAAAATTCCCTTTGTCTTTCCATATCCTGAACTCAGTGGATTGAGATCTTTTGATACCTTAAACAATTATTATTGGCCATTGAATCCTCAAAATTCCATACTAAAAAATTGGCCAAAACTCAAAAATCCGTGACACACGGTTTTGATCCGCGAGCCCTGCTCTATCTTTCAGGCACATGTGAATTTTTCGGATATTTTAGTCAACTTTGACTTTCTTGGTCAACTTTGACTTTTTAGTTGACTTTTCATCAAATTACCATAATGCCCTTACTTACTTTTGCTATTCTTTTCTAAATTCCATGATTGCCCTTAATCTTTATACCTAGAGGACATTCATACCCTTGGCCTTTTTATGTCAAATGACCATTTTACCCTTGGTCAATTATATCTAATGACATTTATGTCCTTTACTTCTCTCACAATTACCAGTTTATCAACTATCAGAAAATCATGGATATTACAGCTTCCACCTAAAATGGTTAGTTGGACAGAATGAGATTTCCTTCAAATCCGAATAGCAAAACTTACTAACATATTCAGGAAAATGCATGACATACTTTGAAATTAAGTGTGAACATATCATAATAAAATATGTGCAACATGAAACATATACATGCATATGGCCATAGCATATATAAGCACATATTCATACTTTCATCATCATAATGTTCAACATTAAGTATGCATAAATTCTAAACATTTTCACAACAATTTTTATTAAGGTTAGAAGTCTTGCTACTTTGATAACTTAATTTCCCCTTGAACTTGAAGCTCTCTTGATCAACTTGAAAAATTTGTTTCTTGCATCTAACACTTGCCTACATAATTCATAACATAATGGCTATTAATTGCAAGCCATTACCAAGGCAAGAATCACTTTAAAATTGCATTAGACTTCCTCTTGATTTTTCATAAATCCTAGAACATCAATCTTGTCTTAATGATTTCTAATGCTTCCCAAAACTTTTTCTCACTTATATCCTACACAATTTTGCCTTTTAAGCTCAATGAAAGCATCAAAATTATCAAAATCCAGCTCCTTTCCCACTGTTACAGAGCTGGACGAAAATCACACATAAGAGGAATAAATGATTTTTCCAAGCTTTCATGATATAGGTACTTATCCTTCAATTTTTCAATCTACGAATTTTCTGATATTTTTGTTAACTTTTGACTTTGACTTTGTCAAATGATCAAAATACACTTACATTATCTCTTAATTACCAAAAACCCTTACTTTAACTAATCTTTCAAATTACCAAGATTGCCCTTGACCTTTATGCCCGTAGCCTTTTTGTTTAATGATATTTAGGTCCTTCCCAGGGGGTCACCCATCCTTCCATTTCTACAGGGCAAGCACACTTAATTGCGAGATTCTTACATAAAATCAAACCATTAGGGCCAAGTTAACTTTAATCTTTTCATTCCATTGGCATCCTCTTTTTCTATACTTCTTATCTCAAGGCTTTAATATCTCATGACTATTAGTTTGACTTCTATTTCAATTTGTAGAAAAGGGTGGATATTACATTTCTCTCCCTTAAAATAAATTTCATCCTCGAAATTTACACATCTGAATCAATAACTCTAAGCTCTTAACTTTCATCTTTTCTTCTGTTTCCCCACATACCTTCTCCTGCCTTTCTTTCTTATAAAAGAACTAGGGCTCCCTAGGGTGAAACATTGGGTCTAGTAAACCCCTTCTCTGGAAGCTCTTCTATATGCTTCTTTAGCTCCTTCATCTCACTTGGAGCCATACTGTACGGAGTCTTTAATATCGGGTCTGTTCCTGGTACTAGGTCGATGGCGAACTCCACCTCACTCTCTGGAGACAGTATGCTAATTTCACTTGGAAATACCTCTGGGAACTCTTTAACTATCGAAATATCCTTAAGGGACTCTTTAACTTCAACCTCATCTGAAGAGCAAGTCCCTACTGCGCCTTCTGCGGAAACTCAAGCTCATAGGCCACTCTGGCCCTTTCTATTTGATTAACATCTTTGTCCTTGTCAATAAGTATAATTCTATAATTTCCCGGGTATTCACTTCCAAGTTACGCCTAGGAAAAATCAATTTACAGCGTCTGAAGTTCCCCATAACTATCTCCTCTGGACAACGTTGCAATTTGGACTTTGATCTTGTGGTTGCCTTTGCATCTCGCTTAATCATCGAGATGATACTATCGTAGCAGATCCTGATCCAGATGAAATATATTCTGGGTTCTCTTCCCTTTTCTGGATCCTCTTCTTCTACTAGGAGCTCTTCCTCTGGCACCAGCATCTCTACCGGACTTACGAGTTCTGGACATTCTGATCCAGCTAGAATGCCTCTCCAGCCCGTCTGAATATACACCAACCGAAACCCTCGTCCATGCAGAGCAGTATGCTCACGGAGTCCTCGGGTGTTAGCATCCAGGACGGCCACGGAGAAACAACTGGACCTTCATATCCATTACCCCTTGCACATTCTAGTAGTCTTTGTGGTA
>JANTPZ010138245.1:0-31918 GCA_025593235.1 Vachellia pachyceras
TTTATTAATTACTACATAATTCACTGGATTTTCCATATTTTTCTCCAAATTTTTGAAGAGCTCCTGATATTTTAAACAATTACTTTTCCTCTTTGCCCTTTCAAAATTTCTGTAGACGGAAATCGGGTCCGAATTTGAAAAATCCGTGTTACGTCATTACGACCGGTATGTCAATATCTATCTTTTGGGCATCTGTAAGTTTTTCTGATATTTTGGTCAACTGGTTGACTTTTTGACTTTGACTTTTCTTTTGTCAAATGACCAAAATACCCTTTAACTTTCTCATAATTACCATTTTGCCCTTACTTTCTCTACTTTTTGCAAAATTACTATTTTGCCCTTACTTTTGATTCTGAAAGACCTTTATGCCCTTGGTCTTTTATTAAATGACATATGGGTCCCTTCCTATAAGGTTTCCCATCCTCATATTACTTCTAGGGCAAATATACTTAATTTTTGGAATTCACACGGAACTCCGTGCCTGAACTTTCGGCCCTTAATCTTTCTTTCTTTTTGAGCTATCTACTTCTCGTTTCTAATTCATCATCTTAATCGTCAGATTAGCCTTTATTTCATTTAGTATGAAATTATGGATATTACAATAAGCAACTCGAGTCATCTGAAACTTTCATCAACAACTTGAGTTTTCAACTTCAAGTTGAGGTCACTCGAGTCACAGCTATTTTACAACTCAAGTTGCATGCCTAAAATTCTATTTTCTAGAAATCCTATGTGCTAGAACTGGAATGCAGTCTTGGAGAACTTGTGTTCCCTTGAACTTTCAAGGACAACTCGAGTTCCAGGCTTATTTAACTCAAGTCTCGTGACCTTGAACTACTAAGAAAGCTTTTTAATGCACTAGAACTCGAGTTACAGAAGCATATAACTCGAGTTACATAACTGGTTTACAAAAGAACTTTCAACATAAACTTGAGTCACAGCATTCAAGTTTCAAAACTCGAGTTACTCACCTTTCAAAACTCAAGTTGCACAACATGATTTTATAACTTGCAGTCTAAACTCAAGTCATCCAAATAAAAGTTTCTTCAGTTTGAGTCATACATTTTTGAAAACTTGATGTTTTATAACATGACATTTCAGATAAACTTCAAAACCATGAAGAAGAACTCGAGTCATGCATTCACACAACTTGAGTAACAACTTTATCTGACAAACAGCGTCTAACATGGAGCTTCACTTTTACCAAATCCTTCCTTATTTCTGTCAAAGATTTTTAAATCCTACCTGCCACCATAAATGCTCGTTTACTAACCTATGAAAAAGGAAAAGCTTTGCCTGCTGAAGATCTTTGACAAACGAGAAGCAATAAGAATTTTTCAGTCTTCACCAACATCGAAGGATTTCATTTATTGCCGCATTCAATGCTCAACCAACCAGAGAGGGACATTTGGCCTTCTCTAACGGATAATTTGAAAGACTTCATCTATAAATAGAGAAGCATTGAAGATGGAAAGAGATGATGACGATTAACAATGCTGCTATTCATACGCTCTCTGTCTCTTGCCTTCTGTAAACACTCAACATTATTTGTGAGCTTCAGTGTTTAGGCTATCTACTCTTTTGAGAGTTTAAACTCGTGATTCATTCTTGTAAATGTTGAGAAACTCAAAGTTGGGGCTTTGAGTTCTTTGGGCTGAGAGGTTGTTGAAAAATAGAGAGTAAAGGTCTCTGTTATATTGCAAATAGTGAGAGGGAATGTGACTCCTTATTTGTAAAGGCTTGTAAAGCCTGTTTGCTTGAGTTTAGTAGATTGTAAATCTCAGAGGAGCTTTAAGGACTGGACGTAGGTCAGAGAGGACCAAACCAGGATAAATCGCCGTGTCCATTATTCTTCTGCACTCTCGGTGATTTTGTTTTAATTTCTTTGATTTACATTTTAATTTTTAAGTGTGAACAATTCACCCCCTCTTGGTCAAATCCTACTCTAACAAAGATTAGATCTTGAATATCTCTTGAAATTCAAATTTCAAGATTAGATCTTGAATATCTTTTGAAATTCAAATTTCAAGATTAGACCTTGAATATAATTTTAAATTCGAATTTAAAGATTAATAATGATTAATCTTGAATATCTTTTTAAAATTAAAATTCGGATTTTTCAAGATTAATAAAAGATTAATCTTGGATTATGATGCATTCGATGAGCTCTATAAACATGAGTGCTTGTGAACAGAAGATGCATCCCATTCTGAATTTGAATTTGCTCTTGAGCCACAAAACCCTAAAGAGAGAGTAAAATGAAGAGGCGCTAGCACGTTGCCATTGTTAGGAACTGTTTAGGTGGATACCGGTAGAGGGAGGCGATTAAAGAAGTGTCGGCTCCTCATGATTGGAATCAAGAACACAAAAGGTCATGGAACCTGAAGAGATCCAAATGAAAGACACGCTTCTGATTCGAAACACAAAAGGTACGCCTTCATCTCTTCTATCTAAATGCCTTTGACAGATCCGTATTTGGGATTAGAAAATTTTAAATTCCACTGTATGTACGTTCTAATCCCAACAAATATCACTATCTTATAATCATTAATGGTACTACTGAACCCAAATCCAACGCTCCAAATATGGCGATAGTTACCATGTGTGTGGGGTACTTCTCTTACCTCTTTAATCACTGGGTTCCACAGAAAAATGATGTAGGAGTCGTGCTTTGGAACTTGTAAATTTGGACACAAAGTAGGCCATTGTAGGAACTAAGGATATATCATGTATGTTGTTTGAAGGAATCGATGGAGGGAATGCGCAGAACTTCTACGATTTCAACTGATGATTTGTAATATCCGCATTTCTGTAGCTTAAACTAAAGGCTAGACCGATAAATTATGCAATGATCTAAGGCCCATGAATAAGGAAAAATATAGAGGAAAATGCCGAAAGGAAAAAAAGATCATAATTGACTAAGTCCCTATTCTTAAGGATTCTAAGTAAAATTGACTAAGGGTAAAATGGTCATTTGGCCTATACAATAAGGGTAAAATGGTCATTTCAATTAAAATACCTAGGGCTTAAAATGTCATCAAATAATAAGGATATTTTGGTAATTTGGTCAAAAGTCATCTAAAAATCAAAGTCAACCAAAAAAAGTCAAAGTTGGCCAAAAAGGTCAAAAGTCAGCCAAGGGTAAAATTGGAATTAAGAAAGAGTAGAAAAAGTGATGGTATTTTGGTAATTAAGAAAGAAATAAGAAAGTAGTGGCATTTTTGTAAATAAGTGAAAAATTGATAAAGCAATGGCATTTTCATAATTGAAGGATTTTTTAGTTAAGGACGACTGAGAAATAATTATTTTGAGGTAGCAGGAGTCCTAAAATGCCAGAGACCCGAACTGAGAAAAGTTTATTTGTGTCATAAAGTAATTAATAAAATTATTACCCAGTATCTGGTGCGGGTATTTTTTTTAGTGCGAAGATCAACAATGCCCGAAAGTCCCGAAAAAGGATTTTCTTAGAAAATTAATTTCAAAAAATCTGGGAAGAATTTTGAGGAATGGAAAAGGACTTTAGTATCAGGGAAAAATATAGAATTTTTTCGTGCCTTAAGTCAAATTGGCCGCTGGGAGCCCGTTTTACGGTGTTGCACGCAAATCGAGGAATCCTGACGAGTTACGAGGAAAACCCGGGGATGCTATGGGCTAGGACATGATGCCACCTAGGCAAGTAGGCCTAGGGAATGGTGTCACGTGAGAGATAAAGTCTCCGGAAAAGTAAAAAGGTAGTTTCTCACGTAAAGGTTACTTTCTGGAAATGCGTGCCACCGGATCAAGTAACTGGACAGATTGGGGCCCAGTCAGCCCAACCAAACCAGAAAAGGGAGTCTGAAAAGTCACTTTTCAGCAAGCAATGGGCCAAGGACAAGTGGCAAAATATCCATCAAGTATTTCAAGTCTTGATTCCCAAGTTTTAATATCATCCACACAATGTTCCAAGAGACAAATTAATTAGGAAACTCCCTCTCTTTCTCTTCCAAAAACTGCCACCCTCCCTCTCTCTGTTAGGTCTGCAATTCTCTCCCTTCTCTCTAGCCAAAAACACCATCTTCAAGGTTCCAAGGAGAAAAAGAGAGCTAGCACACATATGTAACCATTCAAGCTCTCAAATCTTCATCTTTTCTCAAGCTAGCAACCTTCTACTACCTTCCTCTTGAGTTGTTCCTTGAATGAGCCTCTCTTTTGGAAAGAGGATGGCTGGGATTTCAAGAGTCTACAATGGAAAAGAGAAGATTTTAAAGGTGGAAAATGGTTGTAAGTTGTTTCTTGAGTAGTATGAACTTTGTTGTTGGTTGTTGTTAGTTAGTTTGTGTTGTTGTAAAATTTTGGGAAGCTCAAGTTTATGGGGAGGAGCTGCCCAAATTTCTTTTGGTCTAAGGGAAGGTGTGTTTGAGTAGATCAAAGTTAAGAAAAGGGGTTTTGGAAGCAAGGAAACACATGGTTTCATGAGCAAAGTTGAAAACCCTTCCTTTCCTTATTTTTGCTATTTTCGTCCAAGCTAAAGAAAAAATAGAAAGGATGTGCTTTTGAGTATTTTAATGGTTCCATTGGCTTCAAAATGATGTTTTGTGTAGGGTAAAGCTAAGAGATGGATTTTAGAAGCCTTAAGGGCCATACAAATCAAGTCTTGAACTTGTAGGACTCTTAGAAAACCAAAAGGTGGTTTTATGCGTTTTTACAAGTTTTGTTGCATCTCGGTGATTGCATGTTTATATGGATGTTATGCCATGATTTTTAGGGTTTTAAGATCTCCAAAAGCATCTTTGAAAGAGATCCAAGAGCACTTTTGAAGTAAGGTAAAAGAAAGCAAAGAGAAGGTAGCAAAACCTACTAATCTCCTTTTATGTATGTTTATGAAAATGAGTTGTGAATGTTACATGAATTTTTTAATGATTAAAGTGCATGATTTGTGTATGAAATGTGACTTTTGTGCTATGGTCATATGCATATTAAAGTGAAGTTTGATGTGGCACATGTTTATATGTTCATACACATGCTTTAAAGTTATGTATGCACATTCACAATATCTTGATTATGTGGTTTTGCTATTGGAATTCCCAAATCTCATTCCCCCCAACTAACCATGTAGGTGGAAGCACAAACAAGGGTAAGGAAAAAGTTATTGATGCATGAAGAAGTTGCTCCTTGCTTGCATGGTTTTCGTGTAAATATTGAGTTGCTAACTCTCTCTTGATGTTGTTGATGTTTTGTTGTAACTTTAAACCTCTACACAAAGTATCATGGGGATATGTGATGAGCCATGCATGAAAATGGACTAAAACTAACAAGGAATATTAAGGGAATGGTCATGCATGATAAAGAAGAGTTAAGGAACCAAAAAGAGGTTTTGGTGGATTTTAACAAAAATAGGTTTTCAAAGTTAGGGGTTCCAAAGGCCCTGAAAAATGAGTCTGCTTCACGGGGAAAAATTAGCAAACGAGCTCCAAATGGGCTGAAATTTTCCAGTTAAAAATTACAATCCTAAGATTTAAAATGATATAAAGTTTGCGAAATTTGGATGTGTATTTTGAGAGATATGAATTTCCAAATTTAAGGTAAAAATTGGAAAACTGGAATTGACCAATTGGACAACAGATGGCTTTGAAATAAACTGATTCAAATGGGCAATTTTTAGGGTCAATGAGTATTTTTTGCCTATAGGTCACTTAATAAGCTAAATTTAGAAATTGGAACCACTTCATTTCGATTTTTCTATAATTAATTATGATTTTTCAAAATTGGGCCAGAAATCTGGAAAAATGACCCGCGAACAGTAACAACGTTTTTGTTACGTTTTTGAAAATCCAAGTTCACAATTTGGGTCAAATTTTAATATCTAAGGCCCAAGAGTGGTTAAAAAGTGACCTCATATGAACATATAGGGGGAAAATAGGAGGTGTTATATGATTAAGCAAACGTAGGGATGAAGTCATATGGTCGCGAATGAATTCATGGATGAGGAGAAAAGGTTTCTTGCGGTCAGAGTGGCCCTTAGTCAAATGACCATTTTACCCGTAGTCATTTTCACTTAGACTTCTCAAGACTAGGGACTTAGTCAATTATGATCTTTCTTTCCTTTAGGCATTTTCCTCTATATTTTCCTTATTTATGGGCCTTAGATTATCACATAATTTACCGATTTAGCCTTTAATCTTAGTTACAGAAATGTGGATATTACAGTGTGCATATTATAATTCATGGTCTTGTGGGATTACTCACCCAATCACATGAAAATTTTAATTTTCTCCAATCTAAGGTTAAGAATCTGTAGGGCCTTAACTGTATAGAATTGGGGATCAATCTAAGGTTAAGAATCTGTAGACTTAATGCGTAATTAGGCATCTTCAATTTTTGAAAAAAAAATGAGAGTCTATTGCTTCAATTCAATCCATAATTGCATTGTGATTAAGATGCTTAGAAACAAATGTTAACAGAAGCAAAAATGCACACAAATAATTTCATCCATTCAATTTACCCTCATCTCCTCTTAGAGTACTTGGGAGAAAATGAATTATTGTTGCACTAGTGAAGCATGTTATTGTCCTGTCATTTTTCTTAGACATTCTGAAGCTATAATTGACAATTAAACTATTTATTAGGTTAACTCTAATTTCATTTTTTTGCAGAGTTTTTGAAGTTGAAGTTCCGTTAACTCTGATTTTTCATAAGCTAAAATTGGCAATAAAGTACTAAATACAATTTTTTTTTCATAAGTCATCTATGATTTTGATGTTAGGGCTATGAGAATATGACAATTGACAAGTTGTTGCTTTATGAAATGCTTGTTTGTGAATATTCTCAAAAAATTGAGCACCACGAAGTGATTAAGACTTGAAGACAATGGAGAGCACCAGCTAGCACAAAAAGATCGATTAATAAATTTTAACTAAACTGCCTAAGAGCAAAAAAAGTTATTTATTAAAAGTATTGAAATTTTAAACTTTAAATAATATATAAAAATTATTTTTGAATAAGTCACCCTAATTTATGTAATGTAGCTTCTTATAAATTACATTATATTTGTTGATATTTAGTATATATAATATATTATATAATATTACATGTTATATATTTTGGTAAAAATATATATTATATTACAAGTACGTCACTACTACAAAAGGTACTTTTTATGCCCTATTTTTTACCCAATTGACGCCTTTTCTATGGGGGCGCCTATGTGAGGGAAGTAGAAAGTTTGGGCTTACGACACCCTATATTAAGTAAGGCGTCGTAGGCTAGACCTACGACGCCCTATATTGGAAAATAGGGCACCCCAATATCGAGTGCCGTAGGTATTTTTTTTAAAAAAATTCTTCAATTAAATTTAATCCTTTTACTACATTTGGTTCAGTTTACAATTCTATTTTACACCAGATCAAGTCCATACATAATAAACATATATACTAAGCAAAGATTAATCAAGAGTTACTAATATCTACGTAAGCCAAGTGCAATCGTTATGTGAAGTTTTGGAATGTGTGATATTCAAAAATTCACAAATTAATTCATAATATTCAGTGCAATCATGCATTTGATCAAGTTGTTTGTTTAACTTCATCAACCTCTTCCAGATCAGTAAGCAACTGACCCCCATACATCAAAGTATAACCGCAAATTTCAAAGTATTCACTAATGTGAAGAAAACATGAAGATAAGTGCTATAATTTAGGGGGAATCAAACTATACGAATCATGAATATTGGGGGAAATAAGCAATAAAAAATAAACTGGAGCATAAGCAATTTTTCCTTCAACGATGGAGAAAAAAAGACTGCGTAATAACATTTTTTTTACCAGTGAAGAAGACAGCAGAGAACTTGACGAGAAGACTTGAAGGAGAGATTTGATGGTGACGGAGAGACTGGCTGGAGCTAACGGAGAGACTTGACGGAGAAAAGAGTGCGAATTAGTTGAGCAATGGCGGCGACAAAGAGCTTGAAGGCTCGAGCAGACGGCGTTGCGCAAATCGTGCGATGGCGACACCTCACTAACGGTGTGCTAGAGCTGACGGCGATGGAGAGACCAAGTGGATGCTTGGACAATGACGACGTTTGGACGAAGTTGGGCACAACAATGCTTCGGTTCCGTGCATGAGAAGGGGGAAGGGGAGAATAGAGAAGCCGATAAAGGAGAAGGGGAGGTGGTCACTCGGTCTACTCTGAAATACATAGGGAAGTGGCGGTGGTCTGCCCAATGTATATTTTGTTATGTTAGGAAGGGCTTTAGACACCCTACATGGTGAAAAGGGCGCCAAAACTGTAACTTTTGGCACCCTATATGGTAAATAGGGCGCCATAAGTTCAACTTTTGGCGCCCTATATTTGAAATAGGGTGCCGAAAGTGAACTTTTGGCGCCCTATTTCACATATAGGGTGCCAAAAGTTCACCGTCTTTATTTTTTACTCCCTATTTTTAAAAACAGATGCGAATTTTAGGTGTCAAAACTATACTCTGTAGTAGTGTGTTGGGATCAATTAAATTTTAAAATGTCAAAACTATTTATATGGGAAATATATTTCTTAAAATTTATTTATAAATTTATATATTAAATTTTTAATAAAATGATTATAAGTTTTTAAATGTAACAAAATATTTTTAAAATTTTTTTGAATATAACAAAATAATTTTTAAAAACTTGACAGCTATTATTATCATGTTAAACAGCTAATCTTGTTTATTTAAGGGAAATTTACGATTAGATTCCAAATAGAGGAATTAACAAAAGGTCCTAAAGATTGGTAAAATTACTATCTGATCCCTGTAGTAACTGGTACGATTGTCATCAACAACCTCGCTAACCGTCAATAACAACTGGACCAACTACTGTTAGGATATAATGGTAATTTAGCCAATCTTTGAGATTTTTTATTAATTGGGTTACTTAGGACCTGATGGTAAATTTCCCTTTATTTAATTATTAAATCTTATTCACTATATTCAAATAGTTAAATCAATGAGAGAAAAGCTTACTTGGTAAGAATTGTTTTATATTCATCTTTTTTGAACGACCACTGTTTTAAATATACACTACCAAAAAAAATAGGTTTTAGCAACAATTAATTTGTTATATTTATAATAGTTTGAACCCCTACTAACAATATGTATAAATGTTTTCTAAATAGCTATAAAATTTAGTTTGACAAATGATTTTGTAGCCGTTATATATATCCGCTACATACAAAACAAAATCGCAACTAATTTTTGGAGGGAAAAATTGAATTTTCATATTAACAAAAATTTAATTAAATACGTATCAGTTTTGCAACTGCTACTGAATTTTGGCAATATAATTTGTAAGTAACAGCAAATGAAATTTAAAATTTTGGCACATCCTTTTGCAACGGATAGTGAACTGCTAGACATGATATTTAAAATTTTTGAAAGTAAATGTCCTAGCAAAAGTACTTTTTTTGTAGATATAATGTTTTGAAATAATTTCATGTTTACAATTTCATAAGTTTCTTCAACTAAATTTAATTAAGCAATGAATGTATTGATTACTAAATTTTTAATATTAAATTAGAAATTTTAATATTAAGTATATATGAAGTCTTGAATTATTAAGATTATATTTTGAATTATTAAAATCGCTACAAATTAACATTACTATTTTGGCACCCACATCCCACCATCTAGCATCGATGTGGCTTTAAATTAGTAGTCGTTTTATTGTAATAAAACTACTATTAAGTTTCTTGTAGCATCACTTGGTTATAACCGCTACAAAAACTTTATATTGTAGCGTTTTCTAAAACTGCTACAATAGAACGCTGCAAATTGACTTTTTTTCCTAGTGATATGAATTTGCAAAGGGTGATGGAAACTAAAATTAACTCATACATAACTAGCCAATTATCATAAAAGCAATCCAATAGACCTATTCTGGTATTCTCGAATGAACCCACCCATTATTTATTCTCCTATTTTTTTTATTTTCTGCATCTCAGATCAAACTGGTATAGAAAGTCAAAGGTCTCACATCTTAAAATATAAAAAGAGAGCCTCCTAGAGTGTTTTCAAATTTATAAGAAGCATAGAGCAAAGAGCAATGAGCAATGATAGAACCTAACACTTTTATATAGCAGCAACTGATCTCTATATTCTTCATGAAAATTGAATACAAAATGCTAAAATAAAGTATAAAACAACCAGTATTGAATTTCAACATTACAGATCACATATCAAATGGTTGTGTGTATTAATTTCCACCAAAATTACTGTAAGAAGAAACCTGGATCGTACAAATATGATCGTATTTCAGAGCGAGACTATTCTGCTTGGGTGCTACAAATAAACACCAGACTCTTCTCATAATTGCCAACATAACACTAGTAAGAGGCCCTTAAACAGTTGTACTCCCTCTCTTCATTAGTAATGAGATTGAGCATATAGAGAAAATACTTTGGGTCACCCTCCACCTCAGTCCTTTTCTTCTTAAGGCAGACTATGTCATTGCTCCAAATATATAAAGTATATAATGTTGGAATAATTCAACAATGGGTCACATATTACACTTATATGTGGGTGCCATTATTTATTATCCGGCCCCGAATATAAAGTGATCTAATAAGGTTTAAGGAATTAAGTGGGCATAATTAGGTGTCATGGATCAAAATATACTGAGGCCCAATTTGCTGGCCCGTATTCATTGATGGGCTGAATACAGGGTCCCTCTATAAATACAAGACTATGATCCCCAGGTTAGTTAGGGTTTTCATTTTTTGTTGTCTTGCTTCCCCATCTGCAAACGGTTTCCTCTCTTCCATAGTGATAACCTGGTTGATCTACCCCTTTCGTCATACACATCCATGGATCTAGGTACGCTTCCGCAATGCTATATATTATTCCATTAAACTTGTATTCTTTAGTAAATCCGTTCCTATAAAACTGGAATATATGTCATTTGTTTAGTCATATAGTCCTGAGTACTTTAAAAAATCTTCCCAGATTCACTAGCAACCTCCTCCATCATGCGTACACATATGGAAAAAAGTCTAGATTCCTCTACAACCCCGTAGTAACATGCAAGTTTGTTGTCATACACACCACGCCCAACTAGATAAATGCCATCTTCAGTTTGCAGTGGTATTACTGTAAAAACTTCCATTGCAATGTGGAAAGAAACTACCTTATTTGGAACCAACCAAAAAATAGTGACATCAACACTAACAGCTTGAGACTGAGCTTGTTTGGATGTGATTTTGAAAATAGCTTTTACATATGCAGAGATAAAACCTAGTTTTTGGAGAATAGATTTTGGAAAATAGCTTTTACAGATTCTGAGGCAAAACCTATGTTTTGAAAAGTGATTTATGTTTGGGAAGTTATTAGCTTTTATGCATTCCGAGGCAAAAAAGTGGGTAGGAAAGAGGAAAGTAGGAAAGAGAAAGAAAGAAAAGCTAGGAAAGAGGAAAGAGTAGAAAGAGAAAACCTAGGTTTCAAACGGAGGTTTTGTAACCAAAACAGCTTTTGGGAAAAAAAATTTTGCTTGGACTAAACCTAGGTTTTGAGGTAAAACCTAGGTTTTGAAACCAAACCAGGATCCAAAATTGGTTTCCAAACAAGCCTTTAATCACCTACGGTACCCACTAAAGGCCTAATTTCTAGTTCCTTCCATGAATCTGTGCATAGTGATACACTTCAATACGACAACCGAATTCACCACCTTTAGTGAACATTTGCTTAGAAAATATCATTATCTTATAATCATTAATGACACTACTGAATCCAAATCCTACACTACAAAAAGGCTGATGGTCATCATATGCGTGGGGGTACTTCTCTGACCTCTCTAATCGTTGGGTTCCACAGAAAAAGTGAACAACGATTCTTCTTCGCATCATAGACATGGGCACAAAGTAGGACATTGCAGGAACCAAGGAAATTCTGTAATATCCGCATTTCTATAACTTGAATTAAAGGCTAGACAGGTAAATAATGTGATAATCTAATGCCCATAAATAAGGAAAAATATAGGGGAAAATGCCTAAAGGAAAGAAAGATCATAATTGACTAAGTCCCTAGTCTTAAGAATTCTAAGTAAAAATGACTAAGGGCAAATGGTCATTTGGCCTATATAACAAGGGTAAAATGGTCATTTCAATTAAAAAGGCCTAGGGCATAAAATGTCATCAAATAATAAGGACATTTTGGTAATTTGGTTAAAAGTCAAAGTTGGTTAAAAATGTCAAAAGTCAACCAAGGGTAAAGATGGAATTAATAAAGAGTAGGAAAAGTAATGGCATTTTGGTAATTAAGAAGGAAATAAGAAGGTAGTGGCATTTTTGTAAATAAGACGAGGCAAGGGCATTTCCGTAATTTAAGGATTTCAGAATTAAGGACTACTGAGAACTAATTATTTGAGGTAGCAGGAGTTCTCAAACGACGGAGACCCGAACTGAGAAAAGTTTAGTTCAGTCATAAAGTATTTAATAAAATTATTATCCAGTATCCAGTGTGGACAGTTTCAAAGTACGGAGAACAACAGTGCCCAAAAGCCCCGATAAAGTATTTTCTTAGAAAATTAATTACGGAAAATCTGGGAAGAATTTTGAGGAACGGAAAAGAACTGGAGTATCAAGAAAAAATATAGAATTTTTCCATGTCCTTAAGTCAAATTGGCCGTCGAGAGCCCGTTTTACGGTGTTGCATGCAAATCGAGGAATCCTGACGAGTTACAAGGAAACCCCGGAGATGCTTTGGGCTAGGACATGACGCTACCTAGGCAAGGAGGCCTAGGGAATGTCGCCACATGTAATATCCCAAATTTCTTATACAGAAATAAAGGTCAAATCGATGAATTATGAAATGATTTGAGCCCCATAAATAAGAAAAATAGAAAGGAAAATGCCTATAGACAAGAAAGTGTGATCGACTAAGTCCCTAGTCTTGAAAATTCTAAGCAAAAATGACCAAATGGTAAAATGGTCATTTGCTCTAATAATAAGGGTAAAATAGTCCTTTTGAATAATAAGGCATATGGCACAAAATGTCATCAAATAATAAGGATATTTTGGTATTTTAGTCAAAAGTCAACAAAAAGTCAAAGTTAACTCAAAGGTCAAAGTTGATAAAAAATTTCAAAGTCAACCAAGGGTAAGGTTGGAATTAAGAAAAAGTGATGGCATTTTGGTAATTATGAGAAAAGTAAGAAAGGAAGTGACGCTTTCATAATTATGGACAAAGTACAAAATGCAATGGCATTTTTGTAATTAATGGTTTTTAGAGGACTAGAAGATAAAGATGTAATTATTTGAGGCAGCAGGAGTCCTCAAATGCCAGAGATCCGAACTGAGAAAAGTTCAGTTGGGTAATAAAGTATTTAATAAAATTATTACCCGTTGTCTGGTGTGGGCAATTTCAAAGTACAGAGAACAATAGTGCCTGAAAGCACCAAAAAAGTATTTTCTTACAAAATTAATTACGGAAAATCCAGGAAGAATTTGGAAGAACGGAAAAGGGCTGGAGCATTAGGGGAAAATATAAAATTTTTCCATGCTCTTAAGTCAAATTGCCCGCCGGATGCACATTTTATGGTGTTGCACGCAAATCGAGGAATCCTGATGAGTTACGAGGGAAACATGGAGATGCTATAGGCTAGGACATGACGCCACCTAGGCAAGGAGGCCTAGGGAATGGTGCCACATGAGAGAGAAAGTCTCCAGAAAAGTAAAACGATAGTTACTCGTATAAAAGGTACTTTACGGAAATGCGTGCCACCGGATCAAGTAACTGGACAGGATGGATCTAGCCAGCCCAACTAAGTCATTAATTTGGTAGTTGAGAGTAATTATGATACCTTATTAACCCTCCACATTAGCTTGACAAGTGGCACAATCTCAAGCATACAAAAGAATACTTAACCATTAAGTATTAATCTCAACATCCAATTTTTCAAGAGCACTTTTAAGACAATACTTCCTCCTCTTTCTTCTCATTTTGGACGCTACTTTCTCCCTCCTCCAAGGTTTGAAATTTCGCCATTTTTGGGAGCACAAGAAGAGGAAAGAAAACTTTACACAACCTAAGGTACTCATCCAAACAACAAACTCTTTACATATTTCTACTCCTTGCAACTCCCTCTTCAATTATATCGGTTTGTTTCTTGAATAAACCTTTCATTTGAGAGATGGAAGGTTAGGGTTTTCAAAGGTGAAAATGAAAAAGAGAAGGTTTTAGAGGGATCAAGAGGTTGCAAGTTCTTCCTTGAGTAGTAAAGAGTAGTTTAACTTGTATTGTTGGCTATTTTGGTTGTTGTAAAAATTATGGGAAGCTCAAAAATATGGGGAGGTGCTACCCAAATTTTGTTTGGCCTAGGGAGAGTTATGTTTGAGTTATATATTGCATTAAAAAGTGGTTTGGAAGCAAGAATACACAAGCTACATGAACAAAGTTTGAAAACTCCTAAAAACCCTCTTTGTTTTGTTTTTTCGGAAAAATCAAAAGAAATAGAGGGAGTGGGATTTTGATGATTCTAATGTTTCCAATGGCCTTAGAAGGAAAATTTTTGTCAGGTAAAAATAAGGAAGGAATTTGAGAAGTATTAGAGGCCATAAAAATCAAGTTTGAACTTGTAAGGGTCTTGAAAGTGCAAGAGGAAGCATTGTTACGTTTTTGCAAGTTTTCTTGCATTTTGATGGTTGAATATTTATGTGGATGTTATATCATGATCTTTAGGGATTTGAGACCTTCAAAAGCCCATTTGGAAGGTTATTCAAGAGAGCCCTAAAGTGAAAAAGGAAAAGCTAAGATCTTGAGGTAGCAAGACTACTAACTCTTCAAAGCTGCTATTTTATGAACTTGTGTGAATGGTGTATTGTTTTATGATATATGAGTTTGTGTTATGTGTATGTATGTGACTTTGATTGCTATGGTCATATGCATGTTAATGTAATGTTTGAACATGTCACATGTATCTTGCTCATACACACTCCTTTAAAAGCATTACATGCACATTCACAATGTTTTTGATTAGTTAGTTTTGCTATTGAGATTTCCAAAAATCTCATTCTCCCCCACTAACCAATGTAGGTGGAGGCTCAAGCAAGGGTAAGAATAAGGTTAATGACGATTGAAGATGCTTTGCTTGATTGAGTAAATTTTGTGTAAATATGTTGATGGTTGGCCATCTATTTTTCATATTGTTAAAGTTGTAAACTATGAACCCCTATGTGAAGAAGTAAGTGAATATGTAATGATGCATGCATGAAAATGGACTAAATAAGCTAAAGGGTGATAAGGAAGTAATCATGTATGTTAGGGGTTTGGTTATGAACCAAAAAGAGGTTTTGGTAATTTTTAAGAGAAGTTAGATTTCAAAACAAATAGGTTCCAAACGCCCTAGAAACTGACCTGTTTCAAACATCAATGAAAAATAGCAAACGAGCTCCAAATGAGCTGAAACTTTCCATCAGAAAATACACATTCTAAGCTTTAAAATGATATAAATTTTGTGAAATTTGGATGTGTATATTAAGATTTATGATTTTGCAAAGTTAAGGGAAAAATCTGGAAAAACTGGAAGTGACCATTGGAGCAGTGCAATTTTTGGAATAAACTGATTCAAATGGGTAAGGATCGGAACCAGTGAGTATTTTTTCCCTATATATCACTTAAAAATAAAAATTTAAAAATTGGAACCACTCAGTTTTGATTTTTCTAGAATTAATTATGATTTTTCAAAATTGGGACAGAAATCTGGAAAAAGGGCCAGTAAACAGTAACAACATTTTTGTTACGTTTTGAAAATCCAAGTTCACAATTTTGGTCAATTTTTGATATATAAGACCCAAGAGTGGTTTAAAAGTGATCTGATATAAGCATATAGGGGAAAATAGGAGGTGTTACACTTGGTGTTATCAGAGCCCAAGGTATTGGCTTATGGGCCCACAGTAAAATATTTTGGCATCCTTATTGCATTGATGTTGCACGGATGTATGTTTAATGTGAAGTGTGAATGATATGTGTTTAGTGCCTTATTGTTTGTGACTTATGTTTGAGTAGTTAATGAATTCATTTATGTTTTGAAATGAATAAATGTGAATAACCAAGCATGAGTAGTGATAGCACGTGATCCTTAGTATGAGGAGTATGATACGCATACCCCGGAAGCAAGTTTACACTCTGAACTGTGAGTAAACGATGACAATCCTTGTGAGATGGAGGAGCCCGTTAAAGAGAAAGACAATCCACGAGTTGAGATAGGTATGCTGAAAGAGAAGCGCTTAGGGAAGAAAAGAGTGATAGATGATTATGGGTTGGCAAAACCAATTGTTACCAAGCCGAAAAGGCCAAATAGACCAACAAGAGAAGGTCCTCCAAAGAAGGAACCATCCGAGGTGGGGTCTAATGTGGTAGAGTTAGAGACTGAGTCCGAGACTAAGAAATAGTACCCTTTTGATCTCGGTAAGGAAATACACCTATGAAGCATTTTACGAATGCAAGCTAGAGAGTTACAGGAGTCCACTGCCCAAAGAGGATGCAATTTCTTTTTGGCGTGGATAGCAAGGGCCAGGGAAGCGTACGGGCTAGAGCAGTTGTTCCCGAATGCAACAACAAATATCGAAAGGTCGATGGCAGTGATAATGACCATTTCGGACCCAAAACTCCAAAGAGCTGCAAAGTTTCACATCTTATGTTTACCTATCCCTAGTTTTCCAAATTCCTAACAAGGCTTGAGGCCCTTGTGTTTAAAATGTTTCCGGGCAACTAAGTATTAAGGACCACTGCTATGTACAAAAGGTGTATATGCGAATATAAGGTAGGGTATTGTTTGCTTAGTATAGCGGCGAGCATGGAAGTTAAATATATGATATTAATATAGCTGTTCTTTTTAAAGAATTGAGAAGAGCGAGATGGTGAGAATCGCAGAACCCAAAATGTTGAAGGACAATAGGTTAGGCTGTATAGGATAGCCCAGTGCAAGGGCTACTGAGACTCACCAAATAGCAAAGAGTCATGGAACAGCTAAGGGAGAACCAGGCTCGCCAAGAGCAATAAAGGTTAGCAGACAAAGAAACCACCCTATGGGCAGCAGAAGTGGCATCATTAGCCAATAAGAACCATAATGTTCTACCATTAGGGCCAGTAGATTATAATTTCCCATTTACCTCTAATTAGGGTAGATAAAAGAGATGATGTCCAGTAATGGGTTAGTGAATCTAGTAAGCCTAACCTATTCATATTTGAAGGATCCCTAGACGTTCAAGTCACAGAAAAGTTGATTACGTGACCCAAAAAGGTTTTCAAAGTAATGAGCTGCCCTCAGAAGTAAAAGTCCAGTTAGCTATTTATAAGCGAGAACAAGAGGCAGATAGATGATGATGGAATCTAAAGTTGAAGATGTTTACAAGATATCTTTCCTGATGATATATGGATGCTATAAGTTCTTTATGATGCTGTTTGGATTAACGAATGCCCCTGCAGTTTTCATGAATTACATGAACCGTGACTTTCAGCAATACCCGGATCAGTTATCGTAGCCTTTATGGATGATACCCTTGTGTACTCACAATCTTTATAGGAACATGAAAGGCATCTGAGAATTTTATAATGATTTTAAAGAAAAACATTTATACGTTAAGCTCAGTAAATGTGAATGCTAGTTACTGGAGTCCTAAAGTACCTGATCTCTCAGGAAGGAGTCGTTGAAGACTACCAAGGTAACAAAATTCTCTTATGATGACTGCTTAGGACCCTTATGATTTACATTTGAGAGAAATGTATTATCTTAAACTATCATCAAAGATCATGGATAACATTTGAGAGAAAGAAAGGAATGAAAATCTAAATTGATGAATGCACCCTTCTTCAAGGAAAGGATGACTCGAGGTAGAGATTATGAAGTTTACCCTATGATGGTGACTTGTTCTGTAAGAGCCAGTAACAGGTGACACATAAAAGTATGAAATAACATATTTCATTCCCTCTCTGAAATAATTCTTGTGGCGTTGAACAAATGCACCTTTAACAGTGGCATGTAACTATCACCCTATAAGAAAACAAAGTAGCAATTAACAATAAAAAAGGCAGAAGAAATTGCAGGAAGTAAGTATCCATTCCTTACATCATCATCCAACAATATCATTTCAATTGATGAAACCTCTTCCTATAAATATCAACCAGGAATTGTCCACATTTGTACAACACGAACTTTTATCCTTCAATTTTGCCTGCTCAGGTTGATAGCACGAACAGGGTCAAATGAGATTCCTATGACTTATTCACACACTCCCACATAAAGTAAAAACCCAAGATGCGTAGCATGTGTTGGAAATTGTGCCCTAGAAGACAATCATTGTACTTCACACATTATTTATTTTAATGTATTTTCTCTATTTAATTATCATAACTTGTGCATGTTTTTTACGATAATTGCACCCATGAGTTGTAATATCCACCCTTTTCTGTAAGCCGACATAGAGGCCAAATCGATAGTTATAAGATAAGACAAGGCCCAAAAATAAAAGTACAAAAAGAAGAGATGTCGGTAGACTAAAAAGACCCTGGTTAAATTAGTTCTAAGGCTTTGAGATTTCTAAGAATGTAAGTCATGGACATAAATGTTATTAGGTATAAAGACTAAGGGCAATATGGTCATTGGATAAAAAGGGCTAAACCAGTAATCAAAATTCAAGTTAGAGGCCACGGATAGAAAGTACGGAAAAAGTTGATGTTGTTGGGCCGTAAGTCGCAGAATCAGATTTGGCCCGGTGGATGAAAGCTGGTAGGAATGTAAAGTTAAGCGTGCTCACCCTGGAGAAATTTTAGGATGGGTGACCTCCTGGGAAGTTGCCCCAGGAGTCAGAAACCAAAAGATCAAGGGCCAAAAGGTCAAGGGCAAAACGGGAATTTATGAAAAGTTAGACTGTGAAAGGGCATTTTGGTCATTAAGAGAAAGTGTAAGGGCATTTTGGTCATTTGACAAAGTCAAAGTCAAATTCAAACAGTTGACAAAAAATCAGAAAAATTAACAGATGCCCAAAAGATAGAGCAGAACTCATTGATTACCAGAGATTCAACCGATTGTTGAAATTCGATCTGGATGAGGAATTATGGAATTTTAAAGATTTAATGTTTGAAAATATTTATTTAAGGTCTTAGGAGTTCTCTAAGACCAAAAACCAGAGTCTAGAAAAAATTCAGTGAATTTTATAGTATTTTACAATATTATTGCCCAAAGTACGATTAAGGTGATTTTCAAGAAAATGAGGAAAATGCCCAAAAAATCCCCAAAAATATATTTTATTGCAAAAATTAATATTGGGTCATTTAGAAGGTATTTTGGGGAAAATAGAAGGGCTAAATTATCAATGAAAAATGAAGAAAATTATAAAGCCCTAAAAATGATTTATTCTAAAATTACTCGTTTTCAGAAGTTTTAGACAGGATAAAGTAATCCTGTTAAATTTGATTGGATTAAGGGACATTTTGAGGATGATGATTTGAATATATGTAAGAGGGAATTATGGAGATTAAATGAGGAAGAAAATATCTCCAGAAAAGTAGAAAAAGATTTACCGGAATAGAGTTATGTTTACCAGTAAAACATGTAATCGGTAGAAGTAACCGAACAAAATTTGGTTTGGTTAATGTAACCAAACCATAACCAGATTTTTTAAGCCTCCATGATGATATTTTTAAGTGACCAATGAGAGGAAGGAAAGTGGCACAGATGTGGGAGCAACTTTCACCCTTAGATTAAACTTAGTTACTAAGGTTTCATCTCAACCCTTCATCATTTCTTAAACAATTTATAAAAGCCTCCCTCCCTCCATTCTCTTCCTCATTTGGCCAACTTTTCTTGGCTGCCATTAGAGAGAAAGAAGACACCATTCTTCGAGCAAGAAGAAGAAGAGAAGAGCTTGAGGAAAATCCAAGGTAAGAGGAGTTTCCACCTTATGCTATATATCAATTTCTTCCTTGCAACTTCCTCTACCTTTCTATCGGTTTAGCTTTTTGATTTTTGCTCTCTTTTGGTGGCTGGAATGTTACGGTTCATGAGAGGAAAATGAGAAAGAGAGGGATTTAGAGGAAAGAATTGGTTGCAAAATACTCCTTGCATGTTAAGGAGAAGATTGATGTATATATTGCTTGGGTTTGATGTTTGTATGAAATTTTGGAATCTCAAACCCTAAGGGGAGATGCTGTCCAAATTTATATTTGATGAGGAAGAGTTGTTTTTTAGCTAAATAATCCGTGAAAAGTAGTTTGGGATCAAGAATAAGTGGGTATATATGTTGAAAGATTGAATAATCATGTTAGTGTGCTTGAGGAAGATTTCGTTCAGATCTGTGATGGTAAGGAAGGAGCTGGATTCTAATAATTTTAATAGTTCCAATAGCTTTAAAATGAGGATTTGTGTAGGGTATAAGTGAGCACAAGTTTTGGGAAGCATTAGAAATCATTAAGATAAGTTTCCAAGCTCTAGAATTCATCAAAAAGAGCAAGGGGAGTTATATTGCGTTTTTGTGATCATCTTGCATTGTAGGTAACTAGAGATTGATGATTACGTTCTTGTATGATGTTTAGGAAGTTAAAACATTAAAGAACTCATTGGGAAAGTTAGACAAGAAAGCCTCAAGTCACAAGGAAGTTAAAAGCAAAAGGTAGCAAGACCTTCTAACCCTAAGCTTAATTGCTTTGAAAATGTGTATGAATTATGCATGACTTGTATTGAAAATTTGTGATGATTGAAAGTGTGAATATGTGCTCTTGTATGCAATGGCCATATACATTTCATTGTTACATGTTGCACTTTTATGATTTCACACTTATATTGAAAGTTGTCATGCAATTTTACAATGTGTGTTAGAAAGTTTTGCTACTGGGATTTCCAAAAATCTCATTATCCCCCAACCAACCATGTAGGTACAAGCTCAAGGAAAGGGTAAGGGTAAAGTTATGGATGAGTGAAGATGATGCTCTTGCTTGTGGAATTTTATATGGCATGATTGGAACTTTATATTTGAATATTGTGTAGTTATGTAATCTTAAACCTCTACTTGATAAAGTAAGTAGATAAATGCCAATATATGCATGAGAACATACTAAAATACTAAGGAATGTTAGATAAGTAATCATGCATTGCTAGAGGTTGAGTTTTAACCAAAAAGAGTTTGGGTAAATTTTTAAAGAAAAGTTAAGTTTCAAGTAAAGGAGTTCCAACAACCCTAGAATCTACCCTTTTCCAAGTGACGATGAAAAATAGCAAACAAAGTCCAAATGACTTGAAACTTTCCAGTTAAATACTTCACATCCTAAGCTTTAAAATGAGGCAAATTTTGCTAAATTTGGATGTGTAGATAAAGAGTTATGATTTTTCAAAGTTAAGAGAAAAATCTGGAAAACTGGAAAGTTACCAAATGAACAATGATATTCACAGAATTAACTGTATCGATTGCGCAAGTTTTGAAACCAGTAAGTATTTTTCCCTTATAGATCACTTAATAAGCTTCAAATAGAAATTTGAACCACTCAATTTTGATTTTTCTAGAGCTAGTTATGAATTTTCAAAGTTGGGCCAGAAATATGGAAATGGACCAAATGAATAGTAACTCCATTTTGAAAATTTTATTTCCACTTCTTCAGTCAATTCAAGTTATCCAAGGCCCTAAAGTGGTTCAATAGTGATCTAATATGAAGCTTCTAGAGGAAAATAAGGAGTGTTACATGGGTAAATTATGAATATTGTCCTAAATATCCCTGGTCGGTTATCTATGTGGGAACAAAGATAAAGTAAGACCAGTATGACTTTGATAAGGTATGGAGATACGAGTCAAAGTCATAAGCATTTGTAAGAGTACAAGGTGCTGGACCGACCCGCTATGAGAAAGCTGCATGGATTAAGTTATTAGCTTATCTCATATGTGATCATGTCATAATGCCCTTTGACCTAAGATCATCATGGATTCCTACATGAAAGTCACTAAGCTTTGACCTAGTCAAAAGTCACCTTTGACCGAGTGATGATAAAGGCTATAATCGGGCTTAAGGGTTTTCATATGGAGGAATATGAGTGATCAAGATGGGATTTGTCCCTCACATTAGTCGAGAGATATTACTGGGCCCCTAGATGAGTGAGTCTGAGAAATGTATGGCCATACTATAACGAAAAGGAGTTTTCGTTTCTTTGATCAGACTATACATGGATTGAGAAAGTAATGGTCAGGAATAGGAGGATGATGTCATCCATGCCTCATCCTTGATCGAGATATCGCGTGACAAAAGGGACGTGATGTGGTTGCATAAAAGGTTACATCGTGTTAACGATCCCCGTATGATTTGGGTAGTCGTAATGTCTTGCTAGAGACCGCTTGCAAATTGTGGGCTTATGGTGAGATTAGCCTACTGCCAACTTCATATGGGCCTATAGAATCGCACGCAAGAACAGCCCAACATAAGCTTTATTTCTAGGGTTTATTTGAATTTCAAAAATATGTATATATATGTTGAAATTCAAAATTTCATAAATTATGTAAATAATATTTGTGTGTGTTAGTTTAATATTTAATTTATTTGATAAATCAAATAACTAGCATTAATTTAATTTATAAAAATAAATTAAATCTGTTGGCTCATTATTTGGATTAATTAAATGGATATGATTTGATCAGATCACTTTAATTCAAATTAAGATTGCAAAATTCAAATTTCACATTTTGAATTTCAAATTTCGAATTTCAAGATTGGATCTTGAATATTGAAATTGCAAGATTAGATCTTGAATGTCCTTTTTGAATTTCAAATTTCAAGATTAGATATTGAATATTGGAATTGCAAGATTATACCTTGAATATCCTTTTGAAATTCGAATTTCAAGATTAGGTCTTGAATATCCTTTGAAATGTTGAATTGTAAGATTATATCTTAAATATCCTTTTGAAATTCAAATTTCAAGATTAATAAAGATTAATCTGAGATATCATTTGGATTTCAAATTTCAAATTTCAAGATTGATAGGATTGATCTTGAAATTTAAATTCGGATTTTTCAAGATTAATAAAAGATTAATCTTGGATTATGATGCATTCCATGAGCTTTATACATATGAGTGCTCGTGAACAGTAGAGGCATCCCATTCTGAATTTGAATTTGCTCTTGAGCCACAAAACCTAGAGAAAGAGAGAGTGAAACGGAGAGGCGCTAGCATGCTGCTATTGTTGGAGACTGTTTGCGTGGATACCGGTAGAGGGAGGCGATTGAAAGAACGTCGGCTCCTCGTGATCGGAAGCAAGAACGCGGAAGGTTGTGGAATCTGAAGAGATCTAGACGCGAAGGAAGGGACAATCTCGAAACGCAAAAGGTACGCCTTCATCTCCTCGATCTAAACGCCTTTGACAAATCTGTATTTGGTATTAGAAAATTTTAAATTTCGCTGCGTGTACGTTCTAATTCCAACAGCATGTTCATTTTGTGTCATGCAAATCACCTATTTATAAACGTTATGAATAGTTTACTCCCTCCTAATGGCACCATGCAAGAACACCCATTACATCCATTATGCAAATAACTACCCACTACCTAAGATGAAAAAGGTAACTCTCATAATATGTCTTCAAATAGGTAACTCCCTACTACCTATATGAACATCCATTATGCAAATAACTACCCACTACTTAAGATAAAAAAGGTAACTCCCATAACATATCTTGAAGAAGGTAACACCCTACTACCTATTTGAACATCCATTATGCAAATAACTAAACACTACCTAAAATGAAAAAGGTAACTCCCATAACATGTCTTGCAGAAGGTAACCCTCTACTACCTATTTGAAACCATTTATTATGCATTTGAAAATGCATGCATCAATAACTATTTTAATTAAAAATGTTAAAAATGAAATAGATACTTTTGTAGTTATATATCTCATATCATACGTCCAAAATTTTATAGTATACGTGGGTGTTCACGGAACTATAATTATTTGTACTATTTCTACTACTTTCACAATATATATTGTAGCTTCTGAGTTGTTTTAACTTATTCTTCCCACTCTACACTTCTTATTTGTGCCTTAAAAATAACAGAAACCACATAGAATGAATTTGAAAGCGCAAATACCAACCACAATTTTCATTAAAATATTTGAAATCAAATATATACTTTCTACAATTATAAGTCCCAACGATATATTAGTTTATTAATTGTACACTAATATATAATAGTGTATAGGAAAAGTAATTGTTTCATAGTTTTAAGGCATTTAATTATTTTTTTAAACAAAGCCTATAAAATGTTAGGAAAAAATTAATACTAAACAAAAAGCATAATCAACAATGAGGACATGTAATATAAATAGGATTTGTCGTTGGGAAAGTGGTGGAATTTACAAGAAAGATAACATTATGGGAAACTATTTAAGTTTTAAAAATATAAGTATAAATTTAAATTTAAAACAAATTGCAAGAAGTGATAATGGGAAACTGATGAGGTGAAGTACATGCCATATTAATAAGAGCTTAGTTGGGAATTATAAATGTGGTACTTGAATAAACCTAGCAGTATAAAGAAAATACCTTTGTTCTCCAGGTATGAGTTGCAATATAATATAGGGTAAACATGTTGATACTTGAATAGGAGATACAAGGAGAGAATAAAAGTGGATATATTTAAATTCCCCTAGTATGTATTTAAATGGAAGCTTAGTTGGGGAAGCGGTATAAAACAGGAAACTACTAGCTCAGGCCCCGTTCTGAATGGTTTTAAGTTTTAAGTTTCAAAATTTTTAAGAACTGAAACTAGTTTTTTGTTTTAGGTTTTTTTTGTTTTCAATTTTAACAAGGTGTTGTGAATTAGAAATAGTAAGGTAGACCAATGCCGATTGGAACAAGATGCTTCCAAATCGAGGCTCGGGCCACATCTACTTGGTGGTGATTGTGAA
Source organism: Vachellia pachyceras (assembly GCA_025593235.1). NCBI lineage: Eukaryota > Viridiplantae > Streptophyta > Magnoliopsida > Fabales > Fabaceae > Vachellia > Vachellia pachyceras. The sequence goes on from JANTPZ010138245.1 coordinate 24,889, forward strand.
CTGTACCTTCTCGAAGCCCATCTGTAATATCTACATTTTTGTAACTTGAATTAAAGGCTAGATAGGTAAATTATGTGATAATCTAATGCCCATAAATAAGGAAAAATATAGAGGAAAATGCCTATAAAGAAAGAAAGATCATAATTAACCAAGTCCCTAGTATTAAGAAACCTAAGTAAAAATGACTAAGGGCAAAATGGTCATTTGGCCTATATAACGGGGTAAAATGGTCATTTTGATTAAAAAGGCCTAGGGCATAAAATGTCATCAAATAATGAGGACATTTTGGTAATTTGACCAAAAAGTCAAAGTTGGTCAACAATGTCAAAAGTCAACTAAGAGTAAAGATGGAATTAAGAAAGAGTAGGAAAAGTGATGGAATTTTGATAATTAAGAAAGAAATAAGAAGGTAGTGGCATTTTCGTAAATAAGTGGAAGTAAGACAAGGAAGGGCATTTTCGTAATTTAAGGATTTCGGAGTTAAGGATGACTGAAAACTAATTATTTGAGGTAGCAGGAGTTCTCAAATGCCAGAGACCTGAACTGAGAAAAGCTTATTTGGGTCATAAAGTATTTAATAAAATTATCACCCAGTATCCGGTGAGAGCAGTTTCAAAGTACAAAGAACAAAAGTGCCCGAAAGCTTCGAAAAAGTATTTTCTTAGAGAATTAATTACGGAAAATTTGGGAAGAATTTTGAGGAATGGAAAAGAGATGGAGTATCAGGGAAGATATAGAATTTTTCCATGCCCTTAAGTCAAATTGGCAGCCGAATGCACATTTTATAGTGTTGCACGCAAATTGAGGAATCCTGATGAGTTACGAGGAAACCCTAGAGATGCTTTGGGCTAGGAATGATGCCACCTAGGCAAGGAGGCCTAGGGAATGGCGCCACATGAGAGACAAAGCCTCTGAAAAAGTAAAAAGAAAGTTACCCGAGTAAAGGTTACTTTATGGAAATGCGTGCCATTAGATCAAGTAACTGGCCGGGCAGAGGCCCACTTATCCCAACCAGACCAGCAAGGGAGTCTTAAAAGTCACTTTACAGTGAGCAATTAATTAGAGACAAGTGGCACCATGTCCATCAAGTGTTTCCTACTTGGGCTCCAAGAATGTTTATCCTCCACACATTCATTTTACATGGAATTATTAAAACACAAATTACTCTCTCTCCCCCCTCATAACTCACGCCCTCTCTCCCTCTCTTCTTGATCAGATTTTGCTCTTACCTTAAGCTCCCAAAAACTCCATTCTCAAGCTCTCAAGAGGAAGAAGAGCAAGCACAACAAGCAAGGTAAAGTCCCAAGCAACCAACTCTTTACATTTTCCTACTCCTTAGAACTTCTACTACCTTTCTAATGGATGGATTTCTTGATCAAAGCCCTCTTTTTTAAGATGAAAAGTTAGGGTTTCATTAAGATGAAAAGTTAGGGTTTCAAGTTTGAAAAATGGAAAAGAAAGGTTTTAAAGGTAGTAAATAATTGCAAGTTCTTTCTTGAGTAGTAAAAGCTAGCTTGTTGGTTGTTGGTTGTTGTTTTGGTGGTTGTAGAAAGTTTGTGAAAACCCTAAGTTTTGGGGATGAAGGTGACACCATATTGGCCATAAGGGAAAGGTTGTTTTAGGTCATTTGATGTATGGATAATGGTTTTGAGAACATGAATACACAAGCATACATGTTGGAAGCTTGAGAAAACCCATTTTTCCTTTTTCTTTTTCTCAGCCAAGCAAGGAAAAAAATAGAAGGAATGAGTTTTTGAGTGTTTTGATGGTTCCATTGGCTTTAAAATGATGTTTTGTGTAGGGTCAAGCTAAGAGATGAATTTTAGAAGCCTTAAGGGCCATAAAAACCACATCTTGAACTTGTAGGACTCTTAGAAAACCAAGAGAGGGTTTTTTGTTTTTTGCAAGTTTTATTGCGTCTTGATGATGGCATGTTTATATGGATGTTATGCCATGATTTCTAGGATTTTAGGATCTCCAACATCTTTGAAAAAGATCCAAGGATACTTTGAAGTTGAGTAAAGGAAAGCAAAGTAAAGGTAGCAAAACTACTAATCTCTCTTTATGTTTATGAAAATGAGCTGTGAATGTTACATGAACTACTAATCTCCCTTTATGTTTATGAAAATGAGTTGTGAAGGTAGCAAAACTACTAAATATAGAAATTGGAACCACTCCATTTTGATTTTTTTATAATTAATTATGATTTTTCAAAGTTGGGCCAGAAAAATCTGGAAAAATGACCCGTGAACAGTAACAACACCTTTTTACGTTTTTGAAAATTCAAGTTCACAATTTTTGTCAAAAAGTTTGATACTTAAGGCTCAAGATGGTTCAAAAGTGATCTCATATGAACATATAGGGGGAAAATAGGAGGTGTTACACTTAGTGATATCAGAGCCCAAGGTTTTGGCTTATGGGCCCACAGTAAAAGTTTTTGGACAACTTATGTTCGTTGGGGCCCACAGTGGTATTTTATGAATTGTTCATGATGCTTGAAGTATATTAAGTACTTTTACAAGTTTGGCTCTTGCTTTAATGGGTGATTGATCTAGTTATGTTTTAGATCTATGTATGTGAAAGCCAAACATGAATACTAATAGTACAGAGGTTACGCAACTCCTAAACTCTAACCCAGAGGAGAAAGCGTAGCCGCGTATACCCCGGAAGTCAGTATGCATTCCGAGCCGTCGGTCAACCAACTGCGATCTCAGAAGATAGCTTAGAGGACTTCATTGAAGTGGACAATTTAGGTCCAGAGATAGAAATGCTTTTCTCCAAAGAAGATGATGAGGGATTAGAGATAGAGTCACCCTTGACAAAAGAAGAGGATCCAGATATAAAGATGTTTTTTCTCCGAAGAGGATGATGAAAGCATTCTAAAGAAGGAACCATCAGACAGGTAGTTTACGGCTATGGAGTCATCTCAGGGCTCGAACGTAGTAATGGAAACCGAGACAGAATCCAAGGCAGCGGTAGTGCCTAAGATTGATGATGAGTATGATCTCGCTAGTGAGATATATCTGCGTAGCATCTTACAAGCTTGTGCTAGAGAATTGCGGGAGTACATGTCCCCAATAGGATGCGACTACTACCTGGCATGGATTGATAGGGCTAGAGAAGCCTACAAGATTAAGCAGACGTTCCCGTTTGCAGCAATAGATGATAAATGGATAGATGCTGTAATGGCAACCATTCTGGATCCTAGACTACGAATAGTTGCGGAGCATCACATTCTCATTCTCCCTATTCCTAGATTCCATGTTTTCCTAAATAGGCTTGAAGACCTTGTACTGGGGATGTTTCTGGATGATTAGATGACTAGGTGTCGTAGACGTTTTGAGGATGCCTAGAAAAAGTTAGACTTTCTAGAAGAAAGTGAAACTTTTTGTGAAACTTTTTGTAAAGGGAAACTTTTTGTAAAGAGATACTAAGATAAAATAGTATGACAACTGCTGCAAGGTATCAATGAATATATATATGAAATGCTAATTTGAGTAGTAGCATAGCGAGCATGGATTTAAGCTGCGATTTTAATACAGCTGTTTATCTTAAAGGGTTAAAAGATCACAATGGTGCGAACCCGTTGAAAACCGAATAGAGGAGGACAAAGGGGTCGTCCTAGACGGGAAGATCCTATACAAGAGATATTAAGGAGAACCCAAAATGTAGAGCAACAGGGGGTCCACCTAGACAAGACGATCCAATGAGAGAGATCCTGAGAAGGATAAACAAGGTTATTAAAATTGGATCGGTGACTGAACCGGACAAGGCAGTGGGTTAAGGGTCAGTGGGTCAGACCAGAGTCAAACCAGGGGTCAAACCGGTGAGGAATAAAAAATTAAAAAAATAAATATTATCACACATTAACATAAGTAAACTATCTAGAATTGAAAATTTGAAAAAGTAAGTGGTAAATTCCATTATTAACAAAATAACAATTACCAAATTAATAATATACTTACAGATTATCTATTATCCAACATTATTTACTATTTCAAAATATTCATTCAAACAAAATATCGAGGGGCAAATTTATTTTTTCCCTTCAAACACCAAAATGTTATCCTTCGTGTATTCTACAAATAAGACAAGAGCAATTAACATGCAACAAAATGGCAGTATAGAAGAATGTTAGGTGGGAAAATATCAACTTGTATTCTTTTAGGGCATATATAGATTTATTCTTCTACTTACACTATAATTGACTACAATGTTTTCATTCATCTTAGCACCCCCTATTTTTCTCATACGTATATATGCATTCATTGATGAAGAAAATCATAATTTCTCAAGCTGTAGTATATATTTCGTAGCTTCTATTGTCATATCCCACTCTAATACACTAATTTCACATTCATCATAATTTTTTTGTAAAAAAATAAAAAAATATTTTTTTAAAAACTGACCTAGTCAACCCGCCTAACCGGCCGGGTTGACCGGTTCACACCCGGGTTGACCGGGTCAACCCCGGGTTGGCCGGGTTGACCCCAACCCTGGGTCAAATGCAAAACCGGACCGGACCAGTGGCCGGTTCGCCGGTTTCCGGTCCAAACCGGTCGGTCCGGTCCGGTTTTCATAACCATGAGGATAAATGAACAACAACAGTTTATGGAACAGCGAAGAGCATATCAGGCTCGTCAAGAACAGAAAAGGGTAGCAGAAAGAAAGGCTACTATTCAGGTGGTAGTAGCAGCCGCTTTAGCTGCTCAGAATCAGAACTAGAACTCAAATCAGAATGTGCCTCTACAACCTCCTCAGCTAGAGCCTGAGCAAATCCCTGATCCCCCGCCAATCTGAATTATCAGGCTGGAGGATAAAGATGAGGTTTAGCAATAGGTTAGTAAGTTCTGCAAGCATAATCCGCCCATATTTGAGGGATCTTTAAATGTTCAAGTCGCTGAGAAGTGGATCATACGACTTGAAAAGATCTTTAAAGTCATGAATTGTCCCTCAAAAGTAAAGGCATAGTTAGCCATCTACAAATTGGAACAAGAGGCAGATCAGTGGTGGAGCAACATTGAGCTAATCCTGCAGGCTAGGGATACCCTTGTTACTTGGGAAGTTTTCCTAGATCAGATCAATCAGAAGTACTTTCCAAAGTCTATACATGATGAGATGGAAGTTGAGTTCCTTGTGTTAAGACAAGGTGATAAGGAATCATTTGACGAATACCTGGTAAGGTATCTGCAGTTGTCTAGATACTCGACGTATCTCCAGCGTACTCATGATGAAGAATGGAACACCGAAAGGAGGCTATGGGGTTTGAAACCAGCTCTAAGGGAAAGAGTTGCCCCGATGAGGATAACAACCTTTAATACTGCTGTTGAGGTTTGTAGAGTAACAGAAAGTAGCCAAAATTACCATTTATTGGCTAAAGCTTCAACCTCTACAGAGAAGCCAGGACTAAGTAGAGTCATGGGCAATAAGAGAGGCAGGAGACCTCTGTTCAGAAAAGGATTTAAGAAGCAAGGAAAGAGAAGTACCATTCTGTGTAACTAACAAGTTAAGCCTTGAAGTATATATGGCAAGAATCATGGAGACAGACCTTGTTACATAGGCCAAAATGTCTGCTATACTTGCAGAAAGCCTGGACACTTTGCTAGGGACTGCAAGCAAGTGATTGAAAGATCTCGACCTTAGAGCTCAGGCAGAGTGTTTGCCATGAACCGGGAAGAGACTGGTAAGTCGCCAGAGATGACCCAAGGTACCATCCGTATAAATAATTACCTTTCACATGCAATGTTTGACTCAGGCGCAAGCCATTCATTCATCTCATATAACTGTGCAGAGCATCTAGGTTTGAGCATAGACACATTACCATATGACATGACTGTGTCCACACCCACTTGTATGAAAGTTGTAACTTGTTGTGCATGTCTAAATTGCATAGTCCAGTATGAACATTGCATCACTGCGGTTGATTTGATATGTTTGACCCTGCATGGTATTGATGTTATAATTGATCTGAATTGGCTGTCTACCAATAGTATATTACTTGATTGTAAGAATCGGACTTTGATATTACCCAGAAGAAAAGTAAACCCATCTACTGAGGTTAAGTTGAATTTTATTTCAGAGACTAAGGAAGAAAGGTGTTTAAGGAAGGGATGTCAGGGATATGTAGTATTCTTCTCAGCTGAAGTAGAAGTCAAAGAGTCTTATAATGACATTCTGGTAGTCAGAGAATTACCCGAAGTGTTCCCAGAAGAGATCTGTGGACTGCCTCCAAAGAAAGAAGTAGAGTTCGTTATCAATCTAGTACCGGGAACCAATCCAATGTCAAAGACTCCATATAGAATGGCTCCAAGTGAGATAAAGGAGTTAAAGCAGCAGATAAAGGAGCTTTTAGAGAAAGGGTTAATTAGACCCAATGTTTCACCCTGGGGAGCCCCAGACCTTTTTGTGAAAAAGAAAGATGGAAGTCTCAGATTATGTATTGACTACTGTGAGCTGAACAAGGTGACGATCAAGAATAAGTATCCTCTTCCCCAGATTGATGATATGTTGGATCAGCTAAGTAGTGCCAAAGTGTTCTCAAAGATTGATCTCAGATCAGGCTATCACCAGCTCCAAGTTAGAGCTGAGGACATTTCTAAGACAGCCTTCTAGACAAGATACGGGCACTATGAGTCTTTAGTTGTAATATCCACTTTTTCTGTAAGTCGACAGAGAGGCCAAATCGATAGTTATAAGATAAGACAAAGCCCAGAAATAAAAGTACAGAAAAAGGAGATGTCAGTGGAATTAAGAGACCCTGATCAGATTAGTCCTAAGGCTTTGAGATTTCTAAGAATATAAGCCAAGAACATAAATGTCATTAAGTATAATGACCAAGGGCAGTATGGTCATTTGATAAAAATGGCCAAACCAGTAGTCCAAAGTCAAGATAGAGGTCACGGATAGAAAATACGGAAAAAGTTGACGCTGCTGGGCCGGAAGTCGCAGAATCAGATTTGGCCTTGTGGATGAAAGCCGGTAGGAAAAGTGAAGTTAAGCGTGCTCACCCTAGGGAAATTTCATGATGGGT
>JANTPZ010138248.1:0-14829 GCA_025593235.1 Vachellia pachyceras
AAATAATTATTTTTCCTCTTTTACCCTTCAAAATTCCGTAGACGGAAATCGGGTCCGAATTTGGAAAATCCGTGTTACATCATTACGACCGGTATGTCAATATCTATCTTTTGGGCATCTGTAAATTTTTCTGATATTTTGGTCAACTGGTTGACTTTTTGACTTTGACTTTGACTTTTCTTTTGTCAAATGATCAAAATACCCTTTAACTTTCTCATAATTACCATTTTGCCCTTACTTTCTCTACTTTTTCAAAATTTACTATTTTGCCCTTACTTTTGATACTAAAAGACCTTTATGTCCTTGGTATTTTATTAAATGACGTATGGGTCCCTTCCTATAAGGTTTCCCATTCTCATATTGCTTCTAGGGCAAATATACTTAATTTTGGAATTCACACGGAACTCCGTGCCTGAACTTTCGGCCCTTAATCTTTCTTTCATTTTGAGCTATCTATTTCTCGTCTCTAATTCATCATCTTAATCCTCATATTAGCCTCTATTTCATTTAGCATGAAAATTATGGATATTACAGAAAGCGTACCAGAAAATACTTTAGCTAAAAAGTATCTCTCTAGAGTATGGGATGGTGATTTTCCTATGCTAACACCGCAGTTAGGCGTATGACAATTAAAGTCGCTGCAATTAGGCGAGCCACTTTCTGATAGACAGGAATAAAGGTAAATCCTTGATAGACAAGAATACATGGGACAATTGCTCTAGCACAAGGTAAGCTACTTCTTGATAGATAGGGAGAAGCATATTCCTGATAGACAGGAATCAGATAGAACTCCAATGGGAAACCATTGTGAGTTTCTCATGTTGTCCCACAAGAGAAAGAAAGCGATAAAAGTAAGGCATTTGGAATAAGCCATTCCCAATACAAAAAGAGAGAAAGTAAGTTAATAGCAGTCAAGGGCAGAATCCCTTGAATAGTTGGGTACTAGATAAATCAGCAATATGAACAAAATGCAAGTACTCTCTCTGCAACATCATGGTAATGAACAGAAAAGAAGTAGTAAGGATTGTTGAATCCTAAGATATAGCAGATGGTCATAGAACAGACACTGAATGAATCGATGCCTGAGAAGTCAAGTTGTATAGCAAAAGAAATATGGCATGAGAAATATAAGCTAAAAGGCATGAAAGGAAAAGAGAATGTTCTAGTGAAGTGCAAAAGGAAAAGAGGAATGAGCAAAGCTTAAGAGGACATGTTGGCTTCTATGATTAATCTTGGGGAATTATTAGACTAGCTATCACTGAGGATAGACGACTTAACCTTAACCTATGCTCGATGGTCTAAATGTTCCAAAGAGTAAAATGGCTCTAGTAATAGAAGTTCCAGAGATAAGAAGAGGTGATATGCTTACAGAAGAGCAACAGAGCTCTTAAGGTCTGCAGACCCAGTTAAAGCAAGCAGAGAGCCTTTATGGCTTAGAGTCATAAGCGTTATGCTGCTCTTTGGGACAAGAGAATGCAATAACCACAAGCTGAGATTAAGATATGAAGGCGTCCTCACGATGGTTAGCTAGTACAGAGAGAGTACCCTTGATTATTTCTATAGATAGCTGACTGTCAATTAAGATGAGCCCATTCCCAATTCCCCAGGAAAGAAAGTAATGAAAGTAAAGATTAAAATTGTAAGTCCTAAATAAGTGATAATCAGGCCAGTTAAAGAGAAAGATAAGTCGAGAAGTGAAGGATATCAAAAAGCTTCACCGATTGAAGCTTAAAGCCTGTGAGTAATTGATCACGAGGCTAGTCAAGTAGTATTAGAACTAGAAGGTAAAGTAAAAGTTTCTCTGAATTATGAAAGCATAAGAGAACTAAGGGAAGTAAGAAATTTTAAAAGTTCCCTATTAGAGTGCTGAAGTTCAGAAAAGGAATGTCATAACTCTACAAAGCCTATTATGAGGCTATAGGTATAAGTTAAGGAAGAAAGACAGAGAATCCTAAAAGTTATACAAACTCCCCAGGTATTGAAAGAAGAGACTCAAGGGTGAGTTAAAAGTAAAAGAAAAAAAGAAGGATTGCAAAAAGTAAATGTCAGTAAAGAATGAGGCTGACTAGATAAAGTGACCATTGAAATTTAGGCAATAAGTAAGATTGCCTCAGAAATTTTTAATGGTCGAATAGTAAAAATCAAGAAGCTCTAATAAAGAGAGAAGTTGGCATGATTCTGAGACAGTCATAGAACGTTTTAGAATATAAAGCTGAAAAGACGTTACAAATGAGTAATTAATTCATGCCAATAACAAAAGATAACCGTTGGAGTTGAGGTTAGAGATTAAATATCTTTGAGGATATCTCCAATAATGAAGATTAGGTAAGTCGTCAAGGCTCAATAAGCCTAGCCAAGGAGATGTATAAAGATGAAAGGATAATTAATGACTGGCTTTACCCCTAAGCTTGAGTCATGGTGCCAAAAATTTCTTATTTCCTATATGAAAGAAAAAAATCTTACAACAGATAATTATAAAAGTATTCTGGCAAGGGCTTGCACCAAAGAAAGTATGTAGAGAAACAGAAAGAAAGATGAAAGTTAAGAGCCTAAAGTTAATGACTCAGATGCGTAAATTTCGAGGACGAAATTTATTTTAAGGGGGGAGAAATGTAATATCCACCTTTTCTGTAAGTCGACATAGAGGCCAAATCGATAGTTATAAGATAAGATAAGGCCCCGAAATAAAAGCATAGAAAAAAGGGGATGTCAGTGGACTTAAGAGACCCTGGTTAAATTAGTCATAAGGTTATGATATTACTAAGAAAGTAAGCTAGGGACATATATGTCATTAAGTATAAAGACTAAGGGCAATATGGTCAGTGGATAAAGAGGCTAAACCAGTAATCAAAAGTCAAATTAGAACCCACGGATAGAAAGTACGGGAAAAGTTGATCACCGTTGGGCCTGAAGTCGCAGAATCAGAACTGGCCTAGTGGATGGAAGTTAGTAGGAATAGTAAAGTTAAGCGTGCTCACCCTGGAGAAATTTTAGGATGGGTGACCCCCTGAGAAGTTGCCCAAGAATCAGAAACCAAAAGATCTAGGGCCAAAAGGTCAAGGGCAAAATGGGAATTTATGAAAAGATAGACTGTGAAAGGGCATTTTGGTCATTAAGAGAAAGTGTAAGGGCATTTTGGTCATTTGACAAAGTCAAAGTCAAAGTCAAAGTCAAACAGTTGACCAAAAATCAGAAAAATTAACAGATGCCCAAAGGATAAAGCAGAACTCACTAATTACCAGAGATTCAACCGATTGTTAAAATTCGGTCTGGATGAGGAATTATGCAATTTTAAAGATTTGATAATTGAAAATATTTATCTAAGGTATCAGGAGTTCTCTAAGACCAAAAACCAAAGTCTAGAAAAATTCAGTGAATTTTATAGTATTTTACAAAATTATTGCCCAAAGTACGATTAAGGCGATTTTCCCGAAAATGAGGAAAAATGCCCGAAAAATCTCCAAAAATATAATTTATTCCAAAAATTAATTTTTCACAATTGGAAGGTATTTTGGGGAAGATCAAGGGATAGAGTATCAATGAAAAATGTAGAAAATTACAAGGCCCTAAAAAAATGATTTATCCTAAGGTTTCGCGTTTTCATGAGTTTTAAACAGGATAAAGTAATCCTGTTAATTTTGATTTAATTAAGGGACAATTTAAGGATGATGATTTTAATATATTCAAGAGGGAATTATGGAGATTAAATGAGGGAGAAAACATCTCTAGAAAAGTAGAAAAAGATTTACCGGATAAAGTTAAGTTTACCGGTAAAAAGTGCAATTGGTAAAAGTAACCAAATGGGATCCGGTTTGGCTAACCAAACCAGATTTTTTTCACCCATGTGCAGCCATCATGAGCCACTTTTGAGGAGCCAATGAGAAGCACACAAATGTTCGATTGGTGGCATCATTTTCAACCTTTAGATTAAACTTGCTAGTTAAGGCAAAATCTTGGCCACTCATTTCTTATCAAGAGATTAAATAAACAAGACACTTTTCTCTTTCCTTGGCCATTTGCACGAAATCTTGGCTGCAAGAAGAAGAGGAAGTGATGCCATGGAAGCTTGTGGAAGAGGAAGAAAAGCTTGAGGAACTAACAAGGTAAGCTTCCAATAAACCAAATCAACCTATTTTCCTAAGCTTTACAACCCCTCTTTAATTCTATCGGTTTATTTTCTTGAATAACTCTCTATTTTAAAAGATTGGAAGGTTAGGGTTCTTGAGTTCCAAATGAAAAAGAGAGGGATTTAAGGAAAATTAAAGGTTGTAAAACACTCCTTGCAAGATAAGGAGTAGAGTGGTGTATGTTTTGTGATTTTTGGAGTTGTGTATGAAATCGAAGCATGAAGTTACTGTTCACACAGCACTATTTGGCACTGTTCATGAAGGAAAATGAATGATTTTATGATGCTCAATTGTGGTAAAATGGTTTAGGATTGAGATTATGCATGTGTGTGAAGCTAGAAGTTGAAAAATCACATCTTTCCAACATATAGAGCAATTTTCGTGCTGCTGCAGAACAGTGAAAAAGGAGTGTGATTTTGATGATTTTGATTCTTCCATTGAGTTTAGAATGAAAATTTGTGTAGGGTAAAAGTGAGACATGAATTTGGGAAGATTAGAAATCGTAAGAGCAAATTTCACAGTTTAAGGGTGCATAAAAGAGCATTAAGAGTTATATTACGTTTTTATGGTTTTCATGCAAGGTTGATGGCTTGAGTTTGATGGTTATATTCTTGTATGATGTTTAGGAAGATTAAACATCGAAGAACTTGTTGGGGACATTCATCAAGAGAGGTTTAAAGATCAAGAAAAACTAAAGAGACAAGGTAGCAAGACCTTCTAACCCTAAGCTTAATTGCTTTGAAAATGTGTATGAATTATGCAAGACTTGTGTTGAAAACTGGTTGTGATTGAAAGTGTGAATATGTGCTTTTGTATGCTATGGACATATGCATTTCATTGTTACATGTTGCACTTTTATGATTTCACACTTATATTGAAAGTTGTCATGCAATTTTATAATGTGTGTTAGAAAGTTTTGCTACTGGGATTTCCAAAAATCTCATTATCCCCCAACCAACCATGTAGGTACAAGCTCAAGGAAAGGGTAAGGGTGAAATTACGGATGAGTGAAGATGATGCTCTTGCTTGTGGAATTTTATTTGGCACGATTGGAACCTTATGTTTGAATATTGATTAGTTATGTAATCTTAAGCCTTTACTTGATAATGTAAGTAGATAAATGCCAATATATGTATGAGAACATACTAAAATGCTAAGGAATGTTAGATAAGTAATCATGCATTGCTAGAGGTTGAGTTTTAACGAAAAAGAGTTTTGTTAAATTTTTAAAAGAAAAGTTAAGTTTCAAGTAAGGGGGTTCCAACAGTCCTAGAATCTACCTTTTTTCAAGTGACAATGAAAAATATCAAACAAAGTCCAAATGACTTGAAACTTTCCAGTTAAATACTGCACATCCTAAGCTTTAAAATGAGCCAAAGTTTGCTAAATTTTTATGTGTAGATAAAGAGTTATTATTTTTCAAATTTAAGAGAAAAATCTGGAAAACTGGAAAGTTACCAAATGAACAGTGATATTCACGAATTAACTGTATCGATTGGGCAAGTTTTGAAATCAGTAATAAATTTTCTCCTATAGATCACTTAATAAGCTTCAAATAGAAATTTGAACCACTCAATTTTGATTTTTCTAGAATTAGTTATGAATTTTCAACGTTGGGCCAGAAATCTGGAAATGGACCAAATGAATAGTAATTCCATTTTGAAAATTTTATTTCCACTTCTTTGGTCAATTTGAGTTATCCAAGGCCCTAAAGTGGTTCAATAGTGATCTAATATGAAGCTTCTAGGGGAAAATAAGGAGTGTTACACAAAGCATGGTCCGAGTCTTGGAGTTCTTAATGTTCTTCTGCAAAATTTATTGTTCATCTGACTCAGAAGCATTAAATGCCATTAATGCAGAAACCATTGGTCGTTGATGAGAGTAACGGCTATTGAATGCAGTCTAATAGACACTTCATCAATTCTCAGCTATAAAAGGACCAGCATTCATTACAGAGAAAAGTGACGAATATCCTGAGCATTAAAAGCTGCATTTACTTCATTCTTTGTAATCTTCCATTAATTCTTTATGAGCTTCATTATTAGCCATCTACTCTTTTAAGAGAGATATCTGAGGCCAAAATACTTTGTAAAGTTGTGAGAAACTCAAGGATGTGGCCTTGAGTAAATTGGGCAGAAAGTGAGATAAAAACAGAGAGTGATAGACTCTGTTTTAGTAAGAAGTGAAAGGGGGAGTGTATTCACAGATTGTACAGGCTTGTGAAGCCTTGTTCATATTTTGTTAGTGGATTTGCTATTCTCAGGGGTGCTATTCACTGTTAAGTGTTAATGCCCTTGATGTTGGGTAGATGATACATGTGCTGAACTTGAAATGGAAAATGAAGTAACATGTTCACATCATTACTCATATGCACCGTTTAATGATGACAATTTGAAAATTCCTCTTAAACCTCCTGATTCACCATTGTGCTCTTGTGAAACCATTAAAAAATGCACCCATCTTGCATCGGTTGAAAGCATGCTTTCACTGCCATACACACATTTTGAGAAATCAACCGATGAGTGCATGCATGCCTTTCCCCATATAAACAGTGATGACACCTCCGGGAGAGGTATTTCGATTGATTTTGCAGAACATTTGAGAAGAGCATCGCCTGAACCGGCTGTACCTGTGCATGCGTTGTATGGAAAATCAAAAGAAGAGTATTGGGACACCGATGAAACTCATAAACCGCCATGATTATCAGGTTGTTCCTTTCCCTTCCTTAATCATTTACTTTAAGCTTTCAATGAATATGTTGTGAATACGAATGATTCAAGTGTGGGGGAGGAACATAGCTAGTAGTGGTAGTTTAGTCTTTATATGTAGTGTAGGATTGTTTTGAATTCAAGAAGCTCCCTTGAAATTATGATTGGCTTGTCTCCAAGAGGTTTATTGTTGAAAAGAGTTCTTCTTGCAAAGTTAGAATGTGCATATTGTTCGGTTGAAGTTTTAGGCTTGAATGCTGGCTATTATTGTTTGTTTTGTGTTTCCATCTTTGTGATTTTTTCTCTCTGTGATGTTTCACTGTGACTAAAGTCCATTTTAGCCGCCGCCAATTCTGTTGATTGATTCGTGTGAGCTCTCGGGAAGTATTCACCGTGACTAACTTTTGTTTTAGCCACGGCCAATTTTGTGACCTTTCATATTTTCATCGCGACCAAACTATGGTTCACCGTGGCAAAAATCGTGCCTCTTCACCTGCGCCATTTTCTTTTCAAGCCAATTTTTCATTTCCTTCCCATTAACGTTATCATTCCACCGTCGCTGCCATTGTTCTTTCCTACCGTCGTTGTGTACTTCACCGTTGGCCACCACGACTCTCCATTTCCGCTATTCTTCGTACCTTTCATCTACAGTAAGCATTCCATCTTTTTCATTCCATTTCATTGTGTTTTATTTTGTTTTTCGCTTTGTGTTCATCGCTGCTATCATCAACTGTTATGCGATTTTCACCGCGACGAAAAAGATGATTCGCTGTGACTAAATTGTTATTTTTCACCGCGACGAACCATAATTTTCGCCACGGCCAACGATATCAGTTGTTGTTTTTCACCTATGTTAATTTTGTATTTCTGCTGTTTTTTTTGTTTCATTGTTGTGAGTCCAGCTAGCAGCCATGCTTAGAACTAAGAGACCAAACATAGTAGACCCCCTAGCCCTGAACCTGAACCTTTCCAAACTTTTGAGGAAATTTTAGAGCTGACTAAGAAGCGTCCTTTGGTTAAGGAACGCTCATTCCCTATAACTCCTGCTAACCATCACTTTGTCCATAGGATTACTCAGTCTGGCCTCACTGGCCTTGTCAGCGAGTGTACCCAGGGTAACCTCGTTTTCGTCCAATACTTCTATGCAAAGTGCCGACATGAGACTGGTCTTTTTATTGATTGCCGAGGAACCATACTCCTTCAGGGCATTACTCGCCATACCATTGGTGCCCATCTCGCTTTACCCATAGCTGAGCATGATCATTATGTTCAGTTTATGAGTAACTTTCCTTCGGATGAGATCGTAGAGACCCTGTGTTTGTCCGGTATGAGTTGGCATCTGCCTTATAGGTCAAAGATGTACATTCATAGATCTGAGTGTCGCCCTGAGACTAAATCCTTCATCCACTTGGTTTGTAGCAATATTCTACCCACAAGCCACTTAGTGAACCTGACGAAGAAACAGGTTCTCTGCATTTACATGTTAATGCAGGGAATCTGTTTCGACATATCCACCCTCATTTATTCTACCCTTCATGAGGTCGTACTCACATCGAAAACCACGAAGGCCATCATTTTTCCTCACCTCATTTCTGACATTTTCGTTAGATTGGAAATCCTAGAGTACCCTGAAGACCATCCTTTTGCCCCTGCCCCTGTGTTCACGTATGATAGGATCTGTAGAGCTCCCGCACCACAGCCTAAGCCATACATAGACATTGATGATCTGCTAGGTGAGGAGGAGGAGGTTCTAGTACCTCAGGCATCAGCCGACCACGCGCCATCACAGCCCCTGTCTCACTTGAGAGTTTGGCTACTAAATTTCAGCAGTTCAGGGTAGTATTTAAGAAGGAGCAGAGGTATCACCGGAGAATGGATGCCCTGATTGCACAAAGCTTACACTTTGAGTTGCCTCCAGAGGAGGATGATGATACTGGTGCTGAGACTTCTGGAGCCGGACCATCCGGAGAGGGCGGAGCAGCGGAGGGGACTCAGGAGGAGGATGCTGCTACTGAGGTAGATTCCAAGGGTGATTTGGATTTGCATGGGGATGCTTAGTTTTTCTGCATGTTTTTTCTCTTGTTTTTCTGGATATTATTGAACTTTTGTACAGTTGTGATGTGGATTGGATATTTTTATGTACTTTATTTTCACAGCTGTATATATATGGATTTTTCCTAATGCTGTTTTCCGGATTTCGTTGCATGTGTGCTTGATTATTCGATATTGCTTGCGAATGCCGCGCGCATTGATTTGTAAATCTTGCCTTCCAATCATTGAGGACAATGTTTGAATTAAGTGTAGGGGGAGATTTAAAATTTGGAGTGTTCCCAAGTTATATTTTTTATTTTAACATGCAACTGAAATTCATTGAAGGATATTATGGGGCTATTTCTGTCTTAAAATTTTTGAAATTTCAAGTTTCTTTTTCAAATTTTTCAGAAAAATAGAGGAATTGAACACAAATTTTGCTTTCTAACCCTTTTCGCTGCGACCAATTATGTTGTTTTCCGCGGCGAAAGTCCTTAAATAAGCAGTTTAACCTCTCGGGTGAGGTTCACCGCGACCATCTTATGGTTGCACCGCGGCGAAAGTCACAGGCACACAGAACCACCTCTCGAGTGTGGTTCATCGCGACCAACTTAGTGGTTGCGCCGCGGCGGAACCTTGGTGCTAAAAAAATTTTAAATAGGTTATAGATTACTTTTTGAAATAAAAGTCCCTCTCATCTTTAATGCCTTTAACATTCCTGAGAAAAGCTTATGAAAATGTAATTTTCATAGCCAATGCATTGGGAGGTTGATTCATGAGCCTAAGGATAAAAGTATTTGGTTAATAGCATTTTTTGAGTTATTGGTAATTGATAAGCGCATATCAGTTGTGAATTTGCCTTTTGCAATTTTGGTTCTTGAGACTGTTTAATTGAGACATTAGCCTTGTTGTGAGGATAATTGGGCCTAATTTCATTTGATTAGAGTGGGTCTGTTTGATTCGTAATCTCTCTAGAACTTGTCTTGATTCTTAATCGAAGCTTTATGATCCAATATTTTGTGAAAATGATAGAGGCCTTCATTTTAAAACCTTTCATTTAGCCCAAACACAAACCCTTCAATATTTCATCATTTGCTACCCCTTTGAGCCATGCACTCTTGAAAACTAGCATTTGAAAAATCTATCCTTAAATGTGCAAGTATATGTGAAAGAGCTATATATGTGAGCAGCTGCTTATTCAATAAAAAAAAGAAAAAGAAAAAAAGAAGAAGAAAAGAGAAGAGAAAAGAAAATATATATATATATATTATATAAATAAATGTCTCTTGAGTCTTGCAAAAGCATTTATTCTATTTTTTTCGGTGCTGTGTATTCAAGAATTTCATTTCACTTCATTATTTCATTCCATTAATGTTAGAACCCCATCATCCATCTTAACCTTTAAGCCCTCTTGATTCATATTATATTGATCTTGTGGTAGAGAGGTAGAATAATTACAAGCCTATGGTAGAGATTCGAATGAACAGACCATGAGGGAAAATTGTCCTTGCTCGGTGAGCTGAGAAGACACTTCTACCTTTGGAGAGGAAGTTTTCTTTATTTGGTCTCTTGAATTGAAATTTTTTAAGGATTAATTTATAATTGACTTTGCCATTATCATTGCTAATCCTTTGATGAATGTTTTTACTAAGTTCTGTAGTCCTGGACTGATGAGTACATTTCCTAAATGCATTTATTATTTTTAAGTTTTTTGAAGAAGCTTTGTCCAGGAGTACAAAGGTTTAAGTGTGGGAGAATTTGATTGAGCTTTATTTGTATTAGTTTTCTACTTGAATTTTCAGAGTCTTGAAGTTAATTTTAGCCCATACATGCCCTTTTAGTGCTTAAATGTAGATTTGGATTAATGTGATTTTGGACACCTATGCAATGAATAACGATTTATTGTGCCTAAATTGCATCATGAGCAAATGATACTGCCCATATTTGCTATTTCATTTCAGGAACTCCTTAAAAAGAGCATTCAAGGGAAACAGTACTGAAAAAGTTCGCTGCGGCACAATTCAACATTCGGCGCGGCCAAACTTCAAGAAGTCATGCAAGAACTCTTGGGTGAGGTTTGCCGCGATGAAACCTGAAGTTATTCACGGCGAATATCGTGCAGAACCTAAATTTTTACCTCAGGAGGAAAATAACCCGACCCGGCTTGAGAGATCTGACTCATGACAGTTTCTAATGCTAAATTAGGTCATTTTCGAACAAAAGAGAAGGAGGCGGAGGGAGGAAGGCAGAAACACACACTCTCCAAACCCTACCTTCACCCATTTCGTTCATTCATCCATTCATCATGCTTCACTCATCCATTCAGAGCCTGTTTCCATCATCTATGAGGAGCTGAGCATCTCCATCCTCTTGAAGATGGAGTGAGCTGGAGTTCGAAGTGCCGAAAGGGTAGTATTTACTTTCAATCTATATTTACATTATAGATTACTTAGAATTCGAGTTGGACTTTTTGATTTGTATGTAAATACTTGGCCTCGGTTGAGCCAAACTTAGGATTATTTTGTATTGAGTTGTTTTGTGATTGACAAAGTCAAATGGAGCTCATTTTGCTTATTCAATGAAGTCTTGTTGTTCTCTTCTATCATCCTTGTTGTGCTTGGTTTTAGAGTCAACATGCATGGAGTTGATTTTGTCACTTTGCGATTTCCGTACACACATTAAGAGCACTTCAAGGATTTCATGGAATGGAGTTCATTGCATGTTATTC
The DNA here is from genome assembly GCA_025593235.1 of Vachellia pachyceras. Classification (NCBI taxonomy): domain Eukaryota; kingdom Viridiplantae; phylum Streptophyta; class Magnoliopsida; order Fabales; family Fabaceae; genus Vachellia; species Vachellia pachyceras. Next base: position 11,595 of record JANTPZ010138248.1, read on the forward strand.
GTGACCTAACAAGTCGTGTGGGGATTTAGAAGGAGATCATCGTATGACGCTCCGAACCTATACGAAATTGTTAGGGTTTGTGATTTCAAAAACTTAGTGTGAAAGTTGATACTCTACCTAATCTTTTGTGAACTATGATGGCCCAATTCATTTTCAAGAGGAACCCACCATAACACTCCCTTTTCAATCCAAATCTGCCTTATTTTTTCTTTGCCGCTTGAAAATACTAGAAACAAGTTTTGAATTTTGTAGTTGCATTAGGTACATAGCTTATCTTGAATTAAGAAACAGTTTGCATCTGCATCACAAACATAATCACAAGCTAATGACTATTGGTACGCGACTAGCTTCTGGTGAGAACGACCTTGGGGTTGTCACTATACAATCCTAGGAAATCAAAATTAATAGATCCATTTTCAAGGCTAACCAAAGATCTAAGTTTACATTTTGTGGCTTAGTCGGATCACCAATGCTCGAGTATTGCAAGTCAGTACTTGAGCATTAGGCTAAAACAAGGTTTACAATCAATGCTGTGTTGAAGTACTACAAGTATTGGCTAACAGCAGAGCCAATGTTCGAGCACTAGGTTTACAGTACTCGAGCATTGAGGTTTCTAAAAACACTTCAAGTTAACACTCCAAGTATTGGCTGAAAGTATTGCCAATACTCGAGCACTGTATTTCAGCACTCGAGTGTTGATTGTTTTTCTCAACACTGTCAAACAACACTTCTAGCATTTACTGACAGCATAAGCTAATGCTCGAGCACTGCAAATGCAGCACACGAGTGATGAGCCTTTTATCAGTGCTGTCAAGTAATACTTCAAGTAAAAGTTTCCAGCAGAGCCAACACTCGAGCACAGGTTAACAGCACTTGAGCGTTGTGACCTAACTCACATCACTGGAAGCCATCACTGCAAGTATTGACTGCTAGCACTGTAAACACTCAAGCACTAGCTTTCAATGCTCGAGCATCGGGCTGAAAATTTTCACTGTTCACAATACTCTATCACAATACTTCTAGCATTCACTTCAGCATTACTAACACTCGAGCATCATGATTTCAGCACTCAAGTATTATGATCTGTCAAAATTATATTTTCCAACACTTGCACAGATTACTCGAGTATTCTAACAAAGCATTGTCAGTACTCAAGTATTGAGTTTTATTACTCGAATATTTGATTCTTTTTCAAAACACTTTCATATAACACTCAAGTATTACATCAAAGCATTAAACTTTTCTCTGAAATATTTTGAGCAACACTCGAGAATTAAAACCTTATGCTCGAGCATTATCTCTCTTTCTCTCTCTGACAGCTTTGTGTCTGACACACTTCACCTACGCTTTACACCTACTTTCCTTATTTGAGTAACGACACTTTTGAATTCTAACTCTCTCATAAATACAGCAGCTTGAAACAATCAATGAGGAAAGAAGCAAAGCATGGTCCGAGGCTCAGAGATCTTAACGTTCTTCTGCAACATTTATCGTCGTCTCACTCAGAAGCATTAAATGCCATTAATGCAGAAACCATTGGTCGTTGATGAGAGTAACGGCTATTGAATGCAGTATAACAGACACTTCATCAATTCTCAGCTATAAAAGGACCAGCATTCATTACAGAGAAAAGCGACGAATATCTTGAGCATTAAAAGCTGCATTTACTTCATTCTTTGTAATCTTCCATTAATTCTTTCTGAGCTTCATTATTAGACATCTACTCTTCTAAGAGAGATATCTGAGGCCAAAATACTTTGTAAACTTGTGAGAAACGCAAGGATGGGGCCTTGAGTAAATTAGGCAGAAAGTGAGATAAAAACAGAGAGTGATAGACTATGTTTTAGTAAGAAGTGAAAGGGGCAGTGTATTCCTATATTGTACAGGCTTGTGAAGCCTTATTCATTTGTTGTTAGTGGATTTGCTATTCTCAGGGGTGCTATGAGAACTAGATGTAGGTCAAGGAGACCAAACCAGTATAAATCACTGTGTTCATATTTCTTTCTCTTTCGGTGACTTTGCTTTTTATTTCTGTGAAACTTAAAGTGCCTGAATTTTGTATAAGACCAATTCACCCCCCTCTTGGTCAAATCATGTTCTAACAACCTTGTTGAAAAAAAATGTCCCCTTTTCTTTTAAAAATATTTGAATTTTGAAAAGCAACATGATTTAAGGTATTCTAATTGAAAACTGAGTCACAGTGGATGTTTCCATTCAATTCTAAGAGAGTTAAATTTTTAATTCCTTCAACACGAATCTTGTTAAAAAAAATATGTCCCTTTTTTGTGAAAATATTAGAATTTTGAAAAAACAGCATGATTTAAGGAATCCTAATTAAAAACTGGGTCACAGTGGAAGTTTCCACTCACTTCTAAGACAGTTAAATTTTTAATTCATTTAACACCAATTTTGTTGAGAAAAATATGTCCAATTTCTTTCGAAAATATTTTAATTTTCAGAAACAGCAAGATTTAAGGAATTCTAATTCCAAACTGAGTCACAGTGGATGTTTCCATTCAATTCTAAGAGAGTTAAATTTTTAGTTCCTTTAACACCAATCTTGTTAAAAAATTAAGTCCATTTTTTTGAGAAAATATTTGAATTTTGGAAAAACAACATGATTTAGGGAATCCTAATTAAAAACTAAGCCGCAGTGGAAGTTTCCATTCAATTCTAATAAAGTTAAAAGTTTAATTCGTTTAACACCAATCTTGTTAAGAAAAATATGTCCTCTTTTCGAGAAAATATTTGAATTTTGGAAAAACAACATGATTTAGGGAATCCTAATTAAAAACTAAGCCGCAGTGGAAGTTTCCATTCAATTCTAATAAAGTTAAAAGTTTAATTCGTTTAACACCAATCTTGTTAAGAAAAATATGTCCTCTTTTCGAGAAAATATTTGAATTTTGGAAAAACAACATGATTTAGGGAATCCTAATTAAAAACTAAGCCGCAGTGGAAGTTTCCATTCAATTCTAATAAAGTTAAGAGTTTAATTCATTTAACACCAATCTTGTTAAGAAAAATATGTCCTCTTTTTGTGAAAATATTAGAATTTAGAAAAAACAGCATGATTTAAGGAATCCTATTTAAAAACTGAGTCACATTGGAAGTTTCCACTCACTTCTAAGACAGTTAAATATTTAATTCGTTAACACCAATTTTGTTGAGAAAAATATGTCCTATTTTTTTTGAAAGTATTTTAATTTTCAGAAACAACATGATTTAAGGAATT
>JANTPZ010138254.1:0-12434 GCA_025593235.1 Vachellia pachyceras
ACTCAATGGAAGCATCAAAATCATCAAAATCACACTCCTCCTATACCATACAGATCTGGACGAAAATCTGTCCATGAAAGGAGAAAATGATTTTTCAAACTTTCATCATATGTAACAACATATTCTTGATTCCAAAACACTTCTCATGGATTATTTAGCTCAAAAACAACTCTTCCTCATCAAATATAAAATTGGACAGCATCTCCCCTTAGGGTTTGAGATTCCAAAAATTCATACAAACATCAAACCCAAGCAATATATACATCGATCTTCTCCTTAACATGCAAGGAGTGTTTTGAAACCAATTATTTCCTCTAAATCCCTCTCTTTCTCATTTTTCATCTCTAGAACCCTAACTTTCTAGCCACCAAAAGAGAGCCAAAATCAAAAATCTAAACCGATAGAAAGGTAGAGGAAGTTGAGAGGAAGATATTGATGTATAGTTTTAGGTACTTAATCCCTTACCTTGGATTTTTCAAGAGCTTGTTCTTCCTTCTTGTGCTTGTTCATGGTGTCACCTCCTCTTCCTTTTGCAGCTTAGATAGGTCAGCCAAATGAGAGGGAAATGGAGGAAAATGGCCTTTTATAAAATTTCTCACAAAAGATGGAAGGCTAAGATTTGACCTTAATTGTTAAGTAAAAATCCAAGGGTCCATAATTAGCCACACCTCCACCATATGCTCATCTCTCATTGGCTCCTTAAAAATATCATTATGGGCTGCACATGGGGTGAAAAATCTGTTGGGAACCTTGGTTACACTAACCAAACCGGTTACCATTCGGTTACTTCTACCGATTACAACTTCCACCGGTAAGAGTAACTTAATTCCAATAAATCTTTTTCTACTTTTTTGGAGATGTTTCCTTCCTCATTTAATCTCCATAATTCCCTCTTGAATATATTAAAATCATCATCCTCAAATTATCCCTTAATCTGGTTAAATTTAACAGGATTATTTTTTCCTGTCTAAAATTCCTGAAACGAGCTATTTTAGAATAAATCATTTTTAGGGCCTTATAATTTTCTTCATTTTTCATTGATATTTTAGCCCTTCTCTTTTCCCCAAAATACCTTCTAAATGTCCCAAATTAATTTTTGCAATAAATTGTATTTTTGGGGATTTTCGGGCCTTTTTTCTCATTTTCGGGGAAATCGCCGTAATCGTACTTTGGGCAATAATTTTGTAAAAGACTATAGAATTTACTGAATCTTTCTAGACTCTGGTTTTTGGTCTTAGAGAACTCCTGATACCTTAAATAAATGTTTTCAATCATCAAATCTTTAAAATTCCATAATTCCTCATCCAGACCGAATTTCGACAATCGGTTGAATCTCTAGTAATCAGTGAGTTTTGTTCTATCTTTTGGGCATCTGTGGATTTTTCTGATTTTTGGTCAACCATTTGTCTTTTTGACTTTGACTTTGATCAAATAACCAAAATGCCCTTACACTTTCTCTTAACGACCAAAATGCCCTTTCACAGTCTAACTTTTCATAAATTCCCATTTTGCCCATGACCTTTTGGCCCTTGATCTTTTGGTTTCTGATTCCTGGGGCAACTTCCCAGGAGGTCACCCATCCTAAAATTTCTCCAGGGTGTGCACGCTTAACTTTACTATTCCTACCGGCTTTTATCAACCAGGCCAAATCTGATTCTGCGACTTTCGGCCCAACAGCGTCAACTTTTTCCGTACTTTCTACCCGTGGCCTCTAACTTGACTTTTGACTACCAGTTTGGCCTCTTTTATCCAATGACCAATTGCCCTTGGTCTTTTATACTTAATGACATTTATGTCCCTGGCTTATATTCTTAGAAATCTCAAAGCCTTAGAACTAATCTGACCAGGGTCTCTTAATTCCACTGACATCTCCTTTTTCTGTACTTTTATTTCTAGGCCTTGTCTTATCTTATAACTATCGATTTGGCCTCTCTGTCAACTTACAGAAGAGGGTGGATATTACATTTCTCCACCCTTAAAATAAATTTTGTCCTCGAAATTTACACATCTGAGTTATTAACTCTAGGCTCTTAACTTCCATCTTTCTTTCTATTTCTCTACATACTTTTTCTGACGCAAGTCCTTGCTAGAATACTTTTATAATTTCCTATTGTAAGATCTTCCTTTTCATATAGGAAATAGGAAATTTCTGGCACCACAACTCAGGCTTGGGGGTAAAGCCAATCATTAACTATCCTTTCATCTTTATACATCTCCTTGGTTAGTTTTTGAAAATTCATACATGTGCCCTAAAAACGGCGCCTGTTCTTTCTGGCCGTCTTTTTTTGAAAAGTACCAAAATTTTTCACTGTATGGGAATTGCGTGGAAACTTCCTCTCTTAGTCATTTTTAAATGCTGATTCTAGATATTTGGTTAATTTTTTAAAATACATCCATAAAAATGGCACCCGATCTTTTCTGGCCTTCTTTGGACGAAAAGTACGAAAATTTTTACTATCTCAGAATTACGTGAAAACTTCCTCTCTTACACATTTTTGAATGTTGATTCTAGATATTTTGATAGATTTTGAAAATTCATACATGTGCTCTACAAACGGCGCCCGTTCATTTATGGCCTTCTTTTTTTGGAAAGTACGAAAATTTTACACTGTCTCGGAATTGCGTGGAAACTTCCTCTCTTACTCATTTGTGAATGCTGATTCTAGACATTTGGTTAGTTTTTGAAAATTCATCCATTTGCTCCAAAAACGGCACCAGTTTGTTTCTAGCCTTCTTTGGTTGGAATGTACGAAAAGTTTTCACTGTCTCGGAGTTGCGTGGAAACTTCCTCTCTTACTCATTTTTGAATGTTCATTCTAGATATTTGGTTAGTTTTTGAAAATTCATACATGTGGTCCAAATACGGCGCCCGTTCTTTTGTGGCCTTCTTTGGTTGGAAAGTAAGAAAATTTTTCCCTATATCGGAATTGTGTGGAAACTTCCTCTCTTACTCATTTTTGAATGCTGATTCTAGATATTTGATTAGTTTTTGAAAATACATCCATTTGCTACAAAAACGGTGCACGTTCGTTTCTGGCCTTCTTTGGTCGGAAAGTACGAAAATTTTTCACTATCTCGGAATTGCGTGGAAACTTCCTCTCTTACACATTTTTGAATGATGATTCTAGATATTTGGATAGATTTTGAAAATTCATATATGTGCTCTAAAAACGGCGCCCGTTCGTTTCTGGCCTTCTTTTTTCGGAAAGTACGAAAATTCGTCACTGTCTCGGAATTGCGTGGAAACTCCCTCTCTTACTCATTTGTGAACGCTGATTCTAGACATTTATTTAGTTTTTGAAAATACATCCATTTGCTCCAAAAATCGCACCAGTTCGTTTCTAGCATCCTTTGGTGGGAATGTACGAAAATTTTTCATTGTCTCGGAATTGCGTGGAAACTTGATCTCTTACTCATTTTTGAATGCTGATTCTAGATATTTGGTTAGTTTCTGAGAATTCATGCATGTGCTCCAAAAGCGCCGCCCCTTCGTTTCTGGGCTTCTTTGGTCGGAGACAATGAAAATTTTTCACTTTCTGGGAATTGTGTGGAAACTTGATCTCTTACTCATTTTTGAATGTTGATTCTAGATATTTGGTTAGTTTTTGAAAATACATCCGTTTGCTCTAAAAACGGCGTCCGTTCGTTTCTGGCCTTATTTTGTCAGAAAGCACGAAAATTTTCACTTTCTCGGAATTGCGTGGAAACCTCCTCTCTTACTCATTTTTGAATGCTGATTCTAGATATTTGGTTAGTCTTCAAAAATTCATCCATCTACATAAAAAATGGAACCGGTTTGTTTTTGGTCTTTTTTGGTCGGAAAGTTCAAAAATTTGTCACTTTCTCAGAATTGCGTGGAAACTTGCTCTCTTACTCTTTTTTGAATGCTGATTCTAGATATTTGGTTAGTTTTTGAAAATTCATCCATCTGCTCCAAAAATGGCGCCCGTTCATTTCTGGTCTTCTTTGGTCGAAAAGTACGAAAATTTTTAACTGTCTCAGAATTGCGTGGAAACTTCCTCTCTTACACATCTTTGAATGGTGATTCTAGATATTTGGATAGATTTTCAAAATTCATACATGTGCTCCAAAAACGGGCCCCGCTCGTTTCTGGCCTTCTTTTTTCGGAAAGTACGAAAATTCCTCATTGTCTCGGAATTGCGTGGAAACGTCCACTCTTACTAATTTGGGAACGCTGATTCTAGATATTTGGATAGTTTTTTGAACATACATCCATTTGCTCCAAAAACAGCACCAGTTCGTTTCTAGCATTCTTTGGTGGGAATGTACGAAAATTTTTCACTGTCTCGGAATTGCGTGGAAACGTCCACTCTTACTAATTTGTGAACGCTGATTCTAGATATTTAGATAGTTTTTTGAACATACATCCATTTGCTCCAAAAACAGCACCAGTTCGTTTCTAGCATTCTTTGGTGGGAATGTACGAAAATTTTTGACTGTCTCGGAATTGCGTGGAAACTTGATCTCTTACTCATTTTTGATTGCTGATTCTAGATATTTGGTTAATTTTTGAGAATTCATGCATGTGCTCCAAAAGCAGCGCCCCTTCATTTCTGGCCTTCTTTGGTCGGAGACAGTGAAAATTTTTCACTTTCTGGGAATTGCATGGAAACTTGCTCTCTTACTCATTTTTGAATGCTGATTCTAGATATTTGGTTAGTTTTTGAAAATTCATCCATCTGCTCCAAAAATGGCGCCTGTTCATTTCTGGTCTTCTTTGGTCGGAAAGTACGAAAATTTTTCACTGTCTCAGAATTGCATGGAAACTTCCTCTCTTACACATTTTTGAATGGTTATTCTAGATATTTGGATAGATTTTGAAAATTCGTACATGGGCTCTAAAGTCGACGCCATTTCGTTTTTGGCCTTCTTTTTTCAGAAAGTACGAAAATTCTTCACTGTCTCGGAATTGCGTGAAAACTTCCTCTCTTACTCATTTGTGAAAGCTGATTCTAGACATTTGGTTAGTTCTTGAAAATACATCCATTTGCTCCAAAAACGGCACCGGTTCGTTTCTAGCATGCTTTGGTGGGAATGTACGAAAATTTTTCATTGTCTCAGAATTGTGTGGAAACTTGATCTCTTACTCATTTTTGAATGCTGATTTTAGATATTTGGTTAGTTTTTGACAATTCATGCATGTGCTCCAAAAGCGGTGCCCCTTCGTTTCTGGCCTTCTTTGGTCGGAGACAGAGAAAATTTTTCACTTTCTGGGAATTGCGTGGAAACTTGTTCTCTTACTCATTTTTGAATGCTGATTCTAGAAATTTGGTTAGTTTTTGAAAATACATCCGTTTGCTCTAAAAACGGTGTCCGTTCATTTCTGGCCTTCTTTGGTCAGAAAGCACGGAAATTTTTACTAACTCGAAATTGCGTAAAAACCTCCTCTCTTACTCATTTTTGAATGCTGATTCTAGAAAATTGGTTAGTTTTTGAAAATACATCCGTTTGCTCTAAAAACGGCGGCCGTTCGTTTCTGGCCTTCTTTGGTCAGAAAGCACGAAAATGTTTCACTATCTCGGAATTGTGTGGAAACCTCCTCTCTTACTCATTTTTAAATGTTAATTCTAGAAATTTGGTTAGTTTTTGAAAATACATCCCTTTGCTCAAAAAACAGCACCCGTTCGTTTCTCACATTCTTTGATTGGAATGTACGAAAATTTTTCACTGTCTCGGAATTGCGTGAAGCTTCCTCTCTTACTCATTTTAGAATGTTGAGTCTAGATATTTTGTTAGTTTTTGAAAATTCATACATGTGGTCCAAAAAGGCGCCCGTTCGTTTCTGGCGTCTTTGGTTGGAAAGTACGAAAATCTTTCACTACCTCGGAATTGCATGGAAACTTCCTCTCTTACTCAGTTTTGAATGGTGATTCTAGATATTTGGATAGATTTTCAAAATTCACACGTTCCTTCAAAAACAGCACTCGTTCATTTTTGGCCTTCTTTTTTCGGAAAGTACGAAAATTTTTCACTGTCTTGGGATTGCGTGGAAGTTTCCTCACTTACTCATTTTTGAATGTTGATTCTAGAAATTTGGTTAATTTTTGAAAATACATCCATTTGCTCCAAAAACAGCACCCGTTCGTTTCTCGCATTCTTTGGTTGGAATGTACGAAAATTTTTCATTGTCTCAGAATTACTTGGAAACTTCCTCTCTTACTCATTTTTGAATGTTAATTCTAGATATTTGGTTGGTTTTTGAAAATTCATCCATGTGCTCCAAAATGGCGCCCGTTCGTTTCTGGCCGTCTTTGGTTAGAAAGTACGAAAATTTTTCACTACCTTGGAATTACATGGACTTCCTCTCTTACTCATTTTTGAATGTTGATTCTAGATATTTGGTTTGTTTTTGAAAATTTATCCATCTGCTCCAAAAACGGCGCCCGTTCATTTCTGGTCTTTTTTGGTTGGAAAGTACGAAAATTTTTCACTGTCTCGAAATTGCGTGAAAACTTGCTCTCTTACTCATTTTTGAATGCTGATTCTAGATATATGGATAGTTTTTGAAAATACATCCTTCTGCTTCAAAAACGGCACATGTTCGTTTATGGGCTTCTTTGGTCGGAAAGTACAAAAATTTTTCACTGTCTGGGAATTCCGTGGAAACTTCCTCTCTTACTCATTTTTGAATGGTGATTCTTGTTATTTAGTTAGTTTTTAAAAATTCATACTTTGCTCCAAAACGACACCCGTTCGTTCTTTTGTCGGAAAGTATGAGAATTTTTCACTGTCTCGGAATTGCGTGGAAACTTCCTCTCTTACTCATTTTTTGAATGTTGATTCTAGATATTTGGTATATTTTTGAAAATTCATCCATCTGCTTTAAAAATGGCCCTCGTTCGTTTCTGGCCTTCTTTAGTCGGAAAGTTCAAAAATTTTTCACTGTCTCTGAATTGCATGGAAACTTCCTCTCTTACACATTTTTGAATGCTGATTCTAGATACTTGTTAGTTTTTGAAAAGACATCCATGTGCACCAAAAACAACACCCATTCGTTACTGGCCTTCTTTGGTCGAAAAGTACGAAAACTTTTCACTGTCTCGGAATTTCGTAGAAACTTCATTTCTTACTCATTTTTGAATGCTGATTCTAGATATTAAGTTAGTTTATGAAAATTCATCTATATGCTTCAAAAAAGGCACCCGTTCGTTTCTGGCCTTCTTTGGTCGGATTGTACTAAAATTTTTCACTGTCTGGGAATTGCATGGAAACTTCCTCTCTTACTCATTTTTGAATGCTGATTCTAGATATTTTGTTAGTTTTTGAAAACTCATGCATTTGCTTCAAAAACAGCGCTGTTCATTTTTGGCCTTGTTTGGTCTGAAAGTATGAAAATTTTCACTGTCTCAGAATTGCATGGAAACTTCCTCTCTTAGTCATTTTTGAATGTTGATTCTAGATATTTGGTTAGTTTTTGAAAATACATCCATTTGCTACAAAAAACGGCGCCCGTTCATGTCTAGCCTTCTTGGTCGGAAAGTACGAAAAATTTTCACTGCCTCGGAATTGCATGGAAACTTCCTCTCACTCATTTTTGAATGCTGATTCTAGATATTTGTTAGTTTTTGACAATTCATCCATGTCTCCAAAAACATTTCTCGTTTGTGTCTGGCCTTCTTTGGTCAAAAGTTCAAAAATTTTTCTCAGTCTGGGAATTGCGTGGAATTTCCTCTCCTAGTCATTTTTGAATGCTGATTCTAGATATTTGGTTAGTTTTTAAAATAAATCCATTTGCTCTAAAATCGACGCTCGTTCTTCTCTGGCATTCTTTGGTCAGAAAGTACTAAAATTTTTCACTGTCTCGGAATTGTGTGGAAACTTCCTCTCTTCCTCATTTTTGAATGATGATTCTAGATATTTGATTAGTTTTTGAAAATTAATACATGTGCTCCAAAAACGGTACTCGTTTGTGTCTGGCTTTATTTGGTCGGAAAGTGCGCAAATTTTTCACTATCTCGGAATTGCGTGTAAACTTCCTCTCCTACTCATTTTTGAATGCTGATTCTAGATATTTGTTAGTTTTTGATAATACATCCATGTGCTCCAAAAACAGCGCCTATTCGTGTCTGGCCTTCTTTGGCCAGAAAGTACGAAAATTTTTCTACCTCAGAATTGCGTAGAAACTTCATCTCTTGCTCATTTTTGAATGATGATTCTAGATATTTGGTTAGTATTTGATAATACATCCATTTGCTCCAAAAACTGCGCCCGTTCATCTTTGGCTTTCTTTGGCCTGAAAGTATGAAAATTTTTCTCTATCTCATAATTGTGTGGAACTTCCTCTCTTACACATTTTTCAATGATGATTCTTGATATTTTGTTAGTTTTTGAAAACTCATACATGTGCTCCAAAAACGGCGCTATTCGTTTCTGGCCTTCTTGGTTGGAAAGTACGAAAATTTTCACTATCTCGGAATTGCATGGAAACTTCTTCTCTTACTCATTTTTGAATACTGATTCTAGATATTTGGTTAGTTTTAGAAAATACTTCCATTTGCTCCAAAAATGGTGCCCGTTGGCCTCTGGCGTTTTTTGGTCGGAACGTACAAAAATTTTTCACTGTCTCGGAATTGCGTGGAAACTTCCTTTCTTACTCATTTTTCAATGCGAATTCTAGATATTAGGTTAGTTTTTGAAAATTTATACATGTTCTCCAAAAGTGGCGCCCGTTCGTTTTTGGCTTTCTTTTGTCAGAAAGTACGAAAGTTTTTCACTGCCTGGGAATTGTGTGGAAACTTTCTCGCTTACTCATTTTTGAATGCCGATTCTAGATATTTGCTTAGTTTTTGAAAACACATCCATTTGCTCCAAAAAAGGCGTCCGTTCGTTTCTAGCCTTCTTTAGTTGGAACGTAGGAAAATTTTTCATTGTCTCGGAACTGCATGGAAACTTCCTCCCTTACTCATTTTTGAATGCTGATTCTAGATATTTAGTTAGTTTTTCAAAATATATCCATTTGCTCCAAAAACGACGCTTGTTCGTCTCTGGCTTTCGTGTGTCGTAAAGTAAGAAAACTTTTCCCTATCTCAAAATTTCGTTGAAACTACCTCTCTCACTCATTTTGAATGCTGATTCTAGATATTCGGTTAGTTTTTGAAAATATATCTCTTTGCTCCAAAAACGGCGCCCGTTCGTTTCTGGCCTTCCTTGGTCGGAAAATACAAAACTTTTTCACTATCTCTGAATTGTGTGGAAACATCCTCTCTTACTCATTTGTGAATGCTGATTCTAGATATTTTGTTAGTTTTTTAAAATACATCCATTTGCTACAAAAAGGCGCCTGTTCATTCCTGGCATTCATTGGTTGGAAATTACAAAACTTTTTCACTATCTCGGAATTGCGTGGAAACTTCCTCTCTTACTTATTTTTGAATGCTGATTCTAGATATCTGCTTAGTTTTTGGAAATTCATACATGTGCTCCAAAAACGGCGCCCGTTCGTTTCTGGCCTTCTTTGGTCAGAAAGTTCAAAAATTTTTTATTGTCTCGGAATTGCGTGGTCCTCTCTTACTCATTTTTGAATGCTGATTCTAGATATTTGGTTAGTTTTTGAAAATACATCCATTTGCTCCAAAAACAGCGCCCGCTCGCTTCTGTTCTTCCTTAGTCAGAAAGTATGATTCTAGATATTTGGTTTGATTTTGAAAATACATCCATTTGCTCCAAAAATTGCGCCCGTTCATCTCTGGCTTTCTTTGGACGGAAAGTATGATAATTTTTCACACTCTCGGAATTGCGTGAAAACTTCCTCTCTTACTCATTTTTGAATGCTGATTCTAGATATTTGGTTAGTTTTTGAAAATTCATACATGTTCTCCACAAATTGCTCCCGTTCGTTTCTGGCCTTATTTGGTAGGAAGGTACGAAAATTTTTCAATGTCTGGGAATTGTGTGGAAACTTCCTCTCTTACTCATTTTGAATCCTGATTCTAGATATTTCGTTAGTTTTTGAAAATTCATCCATGTGCACCAAAAACGGCTCCCGTTCGGTTCTATCCTTCCTTGCTCGAAAAGTACGAAAATTGTTCACTGTCTCAAAAATTGCGTGGCAACTTCCTCTCTTACTCATTTTTGAATGCTGATTCTAGATATTTGGTTAGTTTTTGAAAATTAATACATGTGCTCCAAAAACGGTGCCCGTTAGTTTCTGGCCTTCTTTAGTTGGAAAGTACGAAAGTTTTTCACTACCTCGGAATTGCGTGGAAACTCCCTCTCTTACTCATTTGTGAATGCTGATTCTATATATTTGGTCAGTTTTTCAAATATATTCATTTGCTCCAAAAAGGGCGTCCGTTCGCTTCTGTCCTTCCTTGGTCGGAAACTACGAAAATTTTTCACTGTCTCGGAATTCCATGGTCCTCTTACTCATTTTTGAATGCTGATTCTAGATAGTTGGTGAGTTTTTGAAAATACATCCATTTGCTCCAAAAAAGGCGCTCGTTCGTTTCTGTCCTTCCTTGGTCGGAAAGTACGAAAATTTTTCATTATCTCTGAATTGCGTGGAAACTTCCTTTCTTACTCATTTGTGAATGCTGATTCTAGATATTTGGTTATTTTTTGAAAATACATCCATTTGCTCCAAAAACAGCGCCCGTTCGTCTCTGGCTTTCTTTGGTCGGATGCTACAAAAATTTTTCACTGTCTCGGAATTGTGTGGAAACTTCCTCTATGACTCATTTTTGAATGGTGATTCTAGTTATTTGGTTTGTTTTGAAAATACGTCCATTTGCTCAAAAAAGGCGCCCGTTCGTATCTGGCTTTCTTTGGCCGAAAAGTACGAAAATTTTAACTCTCTCGGAATTGCGTGGAAACATCCTCTCTTACTCATTTTTGAATGCTGATTCTAGATGTTTGGTTAGTTTTTGAAAATACATCCATTTTCTCCAAAAAGGTGCCTGTTCGTTTCTGTCCTTCCTTGGCCGGGAAGCACGAAAATTTTTCACTTTCTCGGAATTGCGTGGAAACTTCCTCTCTTACTCATTTTTGAATGCTGATTCTAGATATTTGGTTATTTTTCAAAATTCATACATGTGCTCCAAAAATGGCTCCCGTTCGTCTCTGGTCTTCTTTGGTCGGAAAGGACGAAAATTTTTCACTGCCACAAAATTGCGTGGCAACTTCCTCTCGTGCTCTTTTTGAATGCTGATTCATGAAATTTTTTTAGTTTATGAAAATTCATCCATACGATTCAAAAACGGTGCCCGTTCGTTTCTGCCCTTCTTTGGTCGGAAGGTACAAAAATTTTTCACTATCTCGGATTGCGTGGAAACATCCTCTCTTACTCATTTTTGAATGCTGATTCTAGATATTTGATTAGTTTTTGAAAATACATCCATTTTCTCCAAAAAGGGCACCCATTCATTTCTGTCCTTCCTTGGCTGGAAAGTACAAAAATTTTAAACTGTCTCGAAATTGCATGGAAACTTCCTCACTTACTCATTTTTGGATGCTGATTCTAGATATTTGGTTAGTTTTGAAAATTCATACATGTAATCCAAAAATAGCTCTCATTCGTTCTTGGCCATCTTTGGTTGGAAAGTACAAAAATTTTTCATTGTCTCGGAATTGCGTGGAACTTCCTCTCTTACTCATTTTTGAATGCTGATTCTAGATATTTGGTTAGTTTTGAAAATACATACATGTGCTCCAAATATGGCTCCCGTTCGTCTTTAGCCATCTTTGGTCAGAAAGTACGAAAATTTTTCATTGTCCCGGAATTGTGTGGAACTTCCTCTCTTACTCATTTGTGAATGTTGATTCTAGATATTTTGTTAGTTTTTGAAAATTCATACATTTGCTCCAAAAAGGCGCCCCGTACGTGTAACATCCTAATTTTTATTTATAAGATTTAATTATCTTTGACAAATAAATATATATTTAAAAGATTTAATTGTTATTTAGAAATAATACTTACAGTTAGTATAATTTGTTTGGTAGTTGTGTGAATTAAAAAAAACAATATATATAGGCAAAAGGCCATGTACAGGGACTAGGTAGCTTAGTAACAAAAATATATATATATAATAAAAGGAATATATATAAAAAAGGAGAAGGTCGGCTGTACACATATATGTATATTATTAAAGAAAAACAAAAAAATGAATAAAAATAATAATAAAAGGGAAAGGGGCTGCAACTTATATATATATATATTGCAGTCACATAGCCATTAGGTTTCTATTAGGTCTCCAGCGTCCTCTTCTCTTCCCCTTTCCTCTCTCGTGCCGTCATTGCTCTTCTTGTACGTAAGAGTTTGTTTTGGGATCAATTAGGTAATCAAAACTACTTCTTTTCAATTTACTTCCTTCATAAAATTTTTTCTAAATAATTTTCTCTTTCTAACGGTAGTAATATCATTCTGAACAGATGAAAATTTAAGATTAGGGTTTGAGATGAATATTGAGTTTTGTCAA
>JANTPZ010138257.1:0-11762 GCA_025593235.1 Vachellia pachyceras
TTTCATGGGGTGGAGTTCATTCCATGTTATTCGTGACCTAACAAGTCGTGGTGGGGATATAGAAGGAGGTCACTGTGTGCATCTCCGGACCCATTCGAATTGTTAGGGTTTATGATTTCGAAACCTTAGTGCGAAAAGCAATTTACTCTATCTAACCCTTTGCGAACTGTGATGGCCCAATTCATTTTCAAGAGGATTTTCCCATAGCACTTACATCCTCATTCCAGTTTTGCCTAATTTTCCTTCCTCAATATCAAAAATACCAAAAACAAGTTTTAGTTTCCGTATTTAGATTAGTAGAATAGTTAATTTCAAACCGAAACCCCATTTGCATTTTGCATAGCGAACACAAGCATAAGCTAATAACTATTTGGCGCGCGACTTGCTTCCGGTGAGAACGACCCTGGGTTGAAACTACACAACCCTTGGAGATTATAAATTTAATTCTTGGCAAATTTTCAAGGTTTACCAACGACACTGTGTTGCTATTTGCGAGACAGGGCACGCCAAGAATTTGAATTTGATTGAGCTTTAATTATATTAGTTTTCCTCTTAAATTTCCAGAGTCATAGAGTCAACTTTCGCCCATTCATGACCTTTTTTGTGCTTAAATTGTGATTAGGAGTTGTTGAATTGGATTAATGTAATTTTGGGGTCATATGCCATGAATAATGATATATTTGTGCCTAATTTCTTCATAAGCAAGTGATACTGCCAAAATTTGTTATTTCATTTCAGGAATTCCTTGCAAAAGGGCAAAGGCAGCAACTCTGGCAATGTTCGCCGCGGCGTAAATGAAGTTCGCCGCGGCCAAAGTTCAAGATAACAGACTGAAGCTCTCGGGAGAGTTTCAATTGCTTTACTTTCTCAAAACTCATTTCGGAAATGTCCTTAATTGATGATTTTTGGGCCAAAAATAATTTCAAGCTCAATAAAAATCTGTCCAAACTGTTACTTTCCAAAAATACCCTTACTTTAGTGATTTTTGGCTACCGAAAATGCTTTTCTGGAATTCTCTGATCACTAAGACCATTTCAATACATCAAAAATTCCCATAATTCATAAGTTCACTAGGATATTTTTATTTTCTCAAAACTCATTTTGGAAATGCCCTTAATTAATTTTCTTCCGAAAATCCATTTTCGGCGATTTTTGGCTTTTCATATCACTACTCCAACAAACCGTTTCCAACTTTCTTATGGAAACAATTTTATAAATTAGGGCACTCCAAATACTATTTTTAATCACTTTAGCATTACATTTATGAGGCCTTTGGACAATTTAAATAATAATATTTGGCTAAAACTCATTAAATAGCCAGAATATTAATTATCGTAAAAATGTCCCACAAAGGGCTTTTTTGTCCATTTAACCTTAACTGAGTCTCAATTGATGAAAAATGACTTTTTCTCTATCTCCTGGTGCCTCAGGTCATTTTTCGGTATTTTGGTCAAAATTACCAAAATGCCCTTGACTTTTATCAAAATGGCCATTTTGCCCTTACATTTTATTTACTTGCAAAATGGCATATTTGGCATCTCTTATACTTCTATTTATTCTCCGGACCCTTGAACACTCTGTAGCCCTTCGTTTAGCCATCATTCTTAGTTACCGAAAAATGAGGATATTACAATGACAATAGCCTCAGAGATATGGATTTCTGATCACTGGAAGTTGTAATATGTAGCTTATTAAACACAATGAGCTAACCACCTATCAAGAGGCCATAGTATGACCAAACTCTAACAAATGGCTAAAGACCATGAAGTCTGAAATGCAGTCCATATATTAAGAAGTCGACATTTTTTATTGCCTCCCTTTACTAGTACCCACGCAAATAGTTTCCAACAATGGCAGTGTCTTAACGCCTTTTTGTTTCTCTCTCTCTAAGGTTTCCTGTTGTTCACTTAAGAAATTCATACACCCACACAAATGGTTCATAACCTCTATTTATAGAACTCATGTGGTGCGTATTTAATATTCAAGACAATCATAATTAATCTTGAAATTCGAATTTGAATTTCAAAAGATATTTAAAATTAATATTCATTAATCTTGAAATTCGAATTGATCTTCATTAATTTTGAAATTCGAATCTCAAAAGATATTCAAAATTAATCTTCATTAATCCTAAAATTCAAAATATGAAATTCCAATTCTGAAATATGAATTTGGATTGATTTGATTTGATCAAATCATATCTATTTAATTAATCCAAATAGTAAGCCAATCAATTTAATTTATCTTAATAAATTAAATTCGAATATCAATGTTAGTTATTTAATTTTATCAAATAAATTAAATATTAAAACTAACATATATTAATAATATTATCTAAATATAATATTATTGTTATTTGAATTTATATATGCATACATATAAAATTCGAATGGCAAGAATATTAAAGCCCGTATTAGGTTGCTCTTGTGTACAAACCTGTAGCCCACATGAAGTTAGAGTAACTTAATACTAGCCCACAAGTCGCAAACGGTCTCTAGCTAGACATCATGACTAGCCAAATCACATGAGGATCGTTAACATGATATAACCTGTCATGTAATAGCGTCAGATCCCTTTTGTCACATGATATCTCGATTAAGGATGAGGCATGTATGATGCCATTCTCCTATTCCTGACCATTTCTTTCTTGATCCCTAAGTATTCTGATCTTAAAAATGAAAACTTCTTTTCGTTAAAGTATGGCTATACATTTCTCAGACTTACTTATCGAGGGGCCTAGTAATATCTCTATACTAATGCGAGGGACAAATCTCATCTTGATCATTCACATTCTTTTATATGAAAATCCATAAGCTCGATTATAACCTTTATCATCACCCGGTCAAAGGTGACTTTTGACTAAGCTAAAACCCATCAACTTTCATGCAGGAATATGTGATGATCTCAGGTCAAAGGTGTTGGAAATTGTGCTCTAGGGACCAATCATTGTACCTCATTAATGTATTTTCTCCATTTAATTATCATATGTTTTGCATGTTTATTATGTTAATTGCATCCATAGACGAATAATGAATATTATCTTAAATGTCCCTGGCTTGTTATCTATGTGGGAGCATAGATAAAGTAAAACATGTATGACTTTGATGAGGTATGAAGATATGAATCAAACTCATAGGCACTTGTAAGAGTGCAAGGTGCTGGACCGACCTGCTATGAGAGAGCTGTGTGGATAAAGTCATCAGCTTATCTCATATGTAATCACGTCACAATGCCTTTTGACCTGAGATCATCATGGATTCCTACATGATAGTCACTAAACTTTGACCTAGTCAAAAGTCATCTTTGACCGGGTGATGATAAAGGTTGTGATCGGGTTTAGGGATCTTTCATGCAAAGGAATGTGAATGATCAAGATGGGATTTGTCCCTTGCATTAGTTGAGAGATATTACTTGGCCCCTCGATGAGTGAGCCTGAGAAATGTATGGCCATACTATAACGAAAAGGAGTTTTCTTTTCTTTGATCAAACTACTCAGGGATCGAGAAAGTAATGATCAGGAAAGGAGGATGACGTTATACATGCCTCATCCTTGACCGAGATATCGTGTGACAAAAGGGACGTGATGTGGTTGCGTAAAAGGTTATATCGTATTAAAGTTCCTCATGTGATTTGGGTATTCGCAATGTCTTGCTAGAGGTTACTTGCAACTTGTGTGCTAGTACTTGGTTTAGCCCACCGTCAACTTCATATAGGCCTACAAGGTCGCACACAGGAACAACCTAACGTGAGTTTTAAATTCTAGGATTTATTCAAATTTTATATATGTGTATATATATAAATTTAAAATGACAACAATATTATATGTTAGTTTCAACGTTTAATTTATTTGATAAATTAAATAACTAACATTAATAATCAGATTTAATTTATAAAGATAAATTAAATTCGTTGGCTCATTATTTAGATCAATTATATGGATATGATTTGATCAGATCAGAATAATCCAAATTATAATTGCAAAATTAGCATTTCATGTTTTGAATTTCAAATTTTGAATTTCAAGATTAATAAAGATTAATCTTGAATTAAGAATAAAATTCTTTCTGAATACTTGGCTTGCCAATTTCAAAATGATTTTTGATACAAAAATACTTATGGGTTCACCATTCATATCAGATTGGGTTGGAGAACCTGTCGTTAGGTTATCATCATCCCTTTGATATGATGTTTGAGGTATATTTAGGGTGTTATCTACTCGTTGTATTGAAATGGTAGGATTAACTACAGGTGTTTCAACAGGAGGAGCATAGATAACTGAAGGAAGGGATCGAGGTACCGAGGAACAAGAGTGCCTAGGTAACTCACTATTTATGGTTTTAAAATCTTTATATGAAGATCTGGATGTTTAAGAAAAAGATCGTCTTGATCTGCCAAAAGAAATATGAACAGTTCTAAGGGGGACTGAGTTATCCTGCTGACTTGAGGCATAGGCCTTGGAGTATGCTGGGTGGCTTGATCAAGTTGCCAGTCATCAAGAAGAACAATGTCTTTCCACGTAATTGTTTGAGAAATTGTGATGTTGGCATTCTAGTAATCAGTTAAGAAGACTATTGTTTGACCATCATCTCTAGGCATAAGGCCATAGCTGTAGTAGTTTTTGAGACCTTATATTGTTTCCTATACTGTAGAGATACAGGATTAGATCCGAGTTTCATGTCAAATCCTTTATATTTAATTAAGAGTTTAAGAGTATCCATTATGTTTCAATCATTTAAATGGATAGTTTGGTTGGGGTAACAATTAAAGTAGACTGGTCTCTCATGGAGGCCTACTTCAACTACAGCAAAAGGAGAGTCCAAAAATTTGTGATGTCTATCGTTTCTTAGGCAAACTAAGGCTATAACATTAAGACCTCTTTGGACGAGTGGTTTTAAGGCTACTTGAACACATCCAATATGTATCCAAGTATATTTTTGCCTATGTTTCTCTATAGATTTTTGGGAAAGAAGAAAAAATTCTTCTTGCCCTGGTTGGATTGTGAGGGATTCTTCAGCGGTTTTTATGATATAATCATGTTTAGTCCACCATTGGTGGTTTTGTTGATAAATTTCATTTGGAGAGACTTCTGGAAGAGTCCAGTCGTCTATATTTTGGTTAATTTCTTGAAATTGTATTTATTCTAAAAAGAAGTTTTTGAAAGAAGAAGAGCTTGCCATGTTTGAGCTGTTATTATTGTTTGAAGAAGATGGAGAGGAAGAGGATGTAGAAGTTCTAGAGGAGAAAGAATAGAAAAATGAACTCATAATTAAAAATAGAAAATAAGAGACAGAAAATTAAATAGCAAAAAGTAAAGTACTAGAAAATAAATGCAGAAAAGTAAATAGAGGAGGAAAACAGATGGCCTCAATCTCCCTTACTTAGTATCATCACCTTCAGGTTTCATAGAGGTGCAATAATTTAAATTCATCAGAATTTGCCAGTTAAAATATCATGTTAAGAATTTAGTGCTACGTACTTCAAATTCATGTTTTAGCCACCATATCTTAAACGGCATATAATATCTCATATATGATACCCTACTACAGAGACCAGAGGTTGCCCTTCCCATCGGGACTCAGGCCTTGACTATCTCTGGAAGGACTCAAGCATCATAAACAAGAACCATATGCTAAGATGATAAAATATCACCAGCGTGCTATCAAGCATAAACTCAAGACTCTTGTTTTTTTTTTTTTTTGCTAAACCGTCAACATGAATTCTTACAGCACAAATTCTGATAAAGGATAATTAGAACATCTCTACTTCCCCTTCTGGCTCTTATACCAAGGTTGAGGAGATTCCCTGAAGGGGTATAAAGAACCAGAAAGGAGAAGGGAGCTATGGAAAGTAGAGAATCAACGGACAGCTTAATCCAAAAAATTGAAATTAGATATGCAAAAGTAAGAAAAAAGAAAAGGACCTGAGAGCGGAGGTAGTCTACACTGGACTTAAACCTTTAGAGAAAGTAAGAAGAAGATGCAAAACATGATGCAAATATATGAAAAATAAATTTTATTTATAAAGCTGGCACTTACAAAGAGAAAGTGGGAGCCAAGGGATACAAAAAGAGAGGAGAGGAGAGGAGTAAAGGGATATAAGAGGAGAGGAGTGATTTTCTGAAGCGCACTCTAAGCTTCTGCCCTTTAGTGAAAGAGGCTTCCTCTTATATAGACTTTAGAGAATCACTATTTGTACAGTGTTTAACCTAAAACTTGCTTTAGACCTATACTGTGTCAAAAGTTCCAGTGGCACTAACTATATTCCTGTCAATATTCCTGGCCTGCGCACTGACCATATTCCTGACAATATTCCTGGTTTACTAGCAATAATCCTAGTCATGTTGTTCTACGATGTTGAAATTTTGTTTGGTATAGTGTTTAGTGTAGTGGATACAATAATGTTTGACAAAATAATACTAAAAGGTTCCTAACTGTCATCTCCAAGATGGGTGATTTCTAACTCTTCGTCATCAAGATCTGGAGCTGGAGAGTTGGATGTTGATGGACCATAGCTTGCTTTGCTTCAAGGAGAAACTTTATTGGTAAGAAAGTGAATTATTGAGATGAGCTGTTACACTAGTTCCCGTTTGCTTTGCACTCCCTCGAGTCTGGTTTGAATTCTGGCTCTTTGATTCAGGAAAATACTCTGCTCTGAGAGGCATAGATATTCAGGGTTTGCCTTGAACCATTTTTCCACTACCCAAGGTTAAGAAATTTTAATTGGAACTTTTCCAACCATATGATAAATGGGATTCACTGTAAAATGGGGAGAACAGCTGCATCTCTATCTTAATGAGAAAAGGAGTACTACAGGAGAATATCCAAGCATCTGACAATTTAGAAAAGTAGTGTATTTCTACTAGAATAGCAAGCTTTACACAACGATTAAATTTTTGTTTGAAGTATTCAAAGGCTTGAATTACATCAGGGGAAAACTTGAGGGGTGACTCCATAGAAATCCCACAAGTGTAGAAACCATTGAGGAAATTGGTACTTGGTTGATTTATTAAAAGAAATGAACCACGAATGCTTGAAAACCCAATTCTGGTCCCAAAAGATTTTCCACCAGGCATCTTGATAATCCCAGTATGAATATCCATTGGGTTCAAAATCAATGTCCCAAAAAAATGTGGTTTGTTTAAATTAGATCCCCACTGGGACGGAGTGAGAACCCTTTTAATTTAAAGAGTAGAATGAGTTTTTAGAGATTCATCTTTTGGATCTGTTTTTTTGGAGAGAGAGCAACAGAATCAGAATGGATTAGTATTAATTCATAATACTCTCTTGTTTTTTAAGGGTTAACAGGCTTAAAGTGCCATCCAGAAGGGAAAATCTTTAAGGCTATTAAGTTGGGTGTCTTTTCAAAATATTATACTTCAACCTAGCAAATGAATATGGATTTACCAAGCTTTTGGACATAAGGTGTTACTAGTTTCTTTTCGGGCTAGATGGTAAGTGCTTGGGAGGATGCAGTTACCAACTATTTTTGAGAAACTGGTATTAGTGTTTTTGAGAGTTGAATAGCATATTGCTGATTAATCAGATCATACTCTTTCTTGGTCATGGTTTGAAGGGCTAGAGTTTTCTCATCTTGTTTGGCCAGTGTTTGTCTCCAATTTTGTGACGAGAGTTTCTAGACATAAGATTGGAGGGTTTTTTGTCAGATTTTTTTGACTGAAGGCCCTGTTTGCAATTTCTGAGTAGAAAACTCAAATTTTTGGATACCGGATTGGGTTGAAGACCCTGTTTGTTGGGTGGATGACCCTATTTGATGGGTAGATGACCCTGATTGATAGGTGGATCACCCTGCTTGCTGGGATAAAGTCCCTGTTAATTGTCTCAGAAGATCTTGAATTTCTTCTGGGTAAAGTGAAGGTTGAGCTTCAATCAAAGGCCCTTTACCTTTGTCCAGTTCTTCATCCTTATTTTTTTTCTTTTTGGGAGGCATTTTGCAAAAGTTTGGTTACTTAGTTTCCCTGTAAAAACTCTCTGGTTAGGAAATCTAGGAGAGAATTGGAAGTACCGTTGATAAATTCAATATCAAAATCAAAAGCACTTAAAATTGCTTTCCATCGGGCAAAAATTTGTTTAGATGCAAAGTTTTGAACATCCTTTTGTAAAACATCCTTAGTGGATTTACAATCAATACGGACTAAAAACCTTTGATTTAAAAGATTAGACTGAAATTTGGAGATAGACAAGATAATCGTCAAAATTTCTTTTTTGATTGTTGAATAATTTTGTTGAGTAGAATTCCAATGTTTGAAAGTAAAGGAAATGATTTCTTTTTAACTGTTGATTTTTAGTTTGAGTATACCTCCATAACCAATATCAGAGGCATCAGTTTCAACAATTTTAAAAGCAGTTGGATTAGGAAGGCTAAGGCATGAGAGTTCTTTAACCTATTATTTAATTTGTTTAATGATGCTAGTATGGATGTCAGTCTAAGGAGGAGGGTTGCTTTTCAACCATTGGTGAAGAGGTTTGATAAAGTTACTGAGTTGAGGTATAAAATCAACAACATAATTTAAACATCCCAAAAACCTTTAGAGTTGATTTTTATCAATAATCTGATCAGGAAATTTATCAACAAATTGAATTCCCTTTCTATTAGAGGGATTTTCCCTTGATAAATCCAATGACCAAGAAAACAAACTCGTATTTGAAAAAGAGAAATTTTTTGTTTTTAGAAACTACTAAACCATTTCGTTTTGCAAGTTTAATAAAATGAGTATCTTTAAAATGTTGATCAATAGAATGAGAAAAGATTAATATATCATTAATATATACTATAATAAACTGATGATAGTCATTAAATATCTCATTCATGATCCTTTGGAATTCTGAGGGAGCGTTTTTCAAACCAAAGGTTATAACATTCCACTCATACTATCTAAAGGGTACAGTAAAAGCGGTTCATACCTATCTTTTTTAGAAATTTGAATCTACCAGAATCCAGATTTCATGTCAATTTTGAAAAAAATTTTGCAGAATGAAGATGTTTAAGTAGATCATATTTGTTTGGGATTGGATAACGAATCCATTGGAAGTTCGTTAAGGGGTTTATAATTGATAACAAGTCTTGGAGTATCTCTTTCAATTTCTTCATTATTATTAGCATAAAAAGCAGCATATGACCAAGGACTCCTACTTTTTCTAATAAGTTTTTATTTAAAAGATCTTGAAATTCCTTTTTACAAGTTTCAAGAAGTTCTTGACTCATTTGGCTTGGTCTAGCTTTTGTTGGTATATTTTTCTCAGAAATGTTTGGCTCATATGGTAAATCTACCACATGTTGTTTCCTATCCCAAAAGGCATTTGTTATATCAGAGAAAATTCTTTTATGAATTGTTTCTAAACATTCTTGAATTTTATTTTGAACTTTCGTTTGGGATAGAAGTTGTTCAATTCTTTGAAAAGAAATTTCTTCTTTTAAAATATTTATTTGATTTTGTTTAAATGAAATTAGATTTAATTCTTTTATCTTCATGGATAGAGCCCATGGGAAAAGAATCTTTTTTCCAAAATGTTTTTTGAAATTCCTTTTGTTCCTGTTTGAAGGGAAACAGAAGAGTTGCAAAAGGTGCTCCCAGAATAATTTGCTCAGACATTTCTTTTACTAAGATAAAAGGTGTTTTAATTTTCAAAGATTCATTTTGAATAACAACATCTGAAATCTTGTATTCAACATTTAACCTGTCTTTGGTTATGCTTCTTAAAATTTTAGTTGTCTTTTTAAAATACTTTGTAGGAACGAGCCTTTATAAAATAGAGTTAGACTCTGCTCCCGTGTCAAACAATATTGTTGTTTCCAAAATAAAACTATTACCAATAATCAGTTTTACTTTGATATGAAACTTTTGATATGTCAATTGTGAAATTATGTTTAGAAAATATTCTTCAGATTCATCAGGATGTTTGTCAGAATTTGTGTGAATTTGTTTTTCTTAATTCTAATTTATGTTAGAAAGTTGGTTTTCAAGTATTTGAGAAATCAAAATTTGTTGGGCTAATTTTACCTCAGTTTTAAGATTATTAATCTCTGATTGAAGGTCTTGGATGGTTGTAGGTTTAGAGGTTTGCTTAAATTTGTTGAGAGTTTGAGTTAAATTGCATTTAAAAGGAAGTTTATGTTTTTATTTAGAATCGGAGTTTGAAGTAGATGCTGAAGTTAAAGTTCCTGGGAAAATCACACATAGGTCCCATGCAAGCAAAAAAATTAACCAATGGTCCCAAAAATTCTGACAATTATCCTCAGGTCCCATGGGACCATTTTGTGATTAAATGAAGATGTGTAAAGTCAAAATTGCCCTTCACCATAGCAAGTTCTGCTAACAACCCCAACAGCTACGGCGAACAATTTGACTTAAGGGCATGTAAAAATTCTATATTTTTCCCTAATACTCTAGCCCTTTTCCATTCCTCCAAACTCTTCCCGGATTTTCCATAAAAAAAATACTTTTTCGGGGCTTCCGGGCACTGTTGTTCTCCGTACTTTGAAACTGCCCACACCGGACAACGGGTAATAATTTTATTAATTACTTTATAACCAAACTAAATTTTTCTCAGTTCGAATCTCTAACATTTGAGAACTCCTACTACCTCAAATAATTAGTTCTTAATCGTTCTTAAATCCAAAATCCTTTAATTACAAAATTGACATTGCCTTCTTATTTTCCACTTATTTACGAAAATGCCACTACCTTCTTATTTCTTCCTTAATTACCAAAATACCATAACTTTTTCTACTCTTTCATAATTCCAACTTTACCCTTGGTTGACTTCTGACATTTTGGGTCAACTTTGACTTTTGGGTTAACTTTGACTTTTTAGTCAACTTTGACTTTTTAGGTGACTTTTGACCAAATAACCAAAATGTCCTTATTATTTGATGACATTTTATACCTTATGTCTTTTAATCAAAATGACCATTTTACCCTTAGTATATAGGCCAAATGACCATTTTACCCTTAGTCATTTTCACTTAGAATCCTTAAGATTAGAGACTTAGTCAATTATGATCTTTCTTTCCTTTAGGCATTTTTCTCTATATTTTTCCTTATTTTTGGGCCTTATAATATTGCATAATTCACAGGTCTAGCCTTTAATCCTAGTTACAGAAATGCATATATTACATCTTGCAAGGTAGGGTGAGTAGAACAACAAAAATAATATAACTCAGCAGGTAGAATAATATGCCATAGGAGGAACAGATGTACATGAAAACAAAAAGTATGTATGTGTAATACCTCTCATTTAAAGCCTTTATATAGATCATGGCTTTCATAAAGGTTGGGTGATTTTAAAATACATAAAGCCATCAATTTAATAAACTTAAATCATCACACACAAAATCACCTATTTTAGAACATTGAGATTTGAACAATTTGGTGCTGGAAATATATGTTTATTCATAGATAGGAAAAACTGATTTATAGAGCTAATCCTAGGTTATACCATAATCCCCTAAAATCAGCTCAAGATTATAAGATATCAGGAGAAAATTAAGGGGCAACAAATCTACCACTATCTTAGAGATACTAACAGCTAATTAAACAATAACAATACATTAAATGGGCCAAGATAATAAGGATACATTAATAATATTAAATATCCTTTAAGTAAAAAACATTTTGGATGTGTACGTACAATTAAATGTTTCAAATGAAACATGTTTAATGCCATTAAAGGCCCATTTCAAATTGTAATAATTTCCATAATGCACGCAACATTCAATGTTAAAACTGTTTGTTCATCATTATT
>JANTPZ010138263.1:0-14022 GCA_025593235.1 Vachellia pachyceras
TACCTTTTGGTTACTCCAACCAAACTGGATCCCATTCGGTTACTTTTACCGATTACACTTTTTACCGGTAAACTTAACTTTATTCCGGTAAATCTTTTTCTACTTTTCTGGAGATATTTTATTTTTCATTTAATCTCCATAATTCCATCTTGAATATAATAAAATTATTATTCCCAAAATACCCTTTAATTATCTCCATTTTTACAGGGTTACTTTATCCTGTCCAAAATCCCTGAAACGGAACAATCGGAGAGCCAATTTCTTTTAGGGCCTTGAAAAATACTATATTTTTCACTGATTCTCATGCCCTTGTCCTTTTTCCAAAATTCCCTCTAGATTTTCCAAAATTAATTTTTGAAATAATTATTTTCTGGGGATTTTTCGAGTATTTTTCCCCCTTTTCGGGAAAACCGTCTTAATTATATACCGGGTAATAATTTTATCAATTACTACATAATTCACTGGATTTTCCATAATTTTCTCCAAATTTTTGAAGAGCTCCTGATATTTCAAATAATTATTTTTCCCCTTTTACCCTTCAAAATTCCATAGACGGAAATCGGGTCCGAATTTCGAAAATCCGTGTTACGTCATTGCGACCGGTATGTCAATATCTAATTTTTGGGCATCTGTAAATTTTTCTGATATTTTGGTCAACCGGTTGACTTTTTGACTTTGACTTTGACTTTTCTTTTGTCAAATGACCAAAATACCCTTTAACTTTCTCATAATTACCATTTTACCCTTACTTTCTCTACTTTTTGCAAAATTACTATTTTGCCCTTACTTTTGATAATGAAAGACCTTTATACCCTTGGTCTTTTATTAAATGACGTATGGGTCCCTTTCCTGAAGGTTTTCCCATCCTCATATCACTCTAGGCAATTTTCCTTAATTCTGGAATTCCTATGGAACTCCGTGTACTAAGCCAAGTCTATCCTTACGACTTTCGGCCTATAGTCTTTCTTTCTGTACTATTTACCTCTGATTTCTCTTTTCATTTCCTAGCTATCGGATTAGCATTACATTCAGCTAGCATAGAAATTTATGGATATTACACTGAGCCTGAAGAATATGCGGTTAGATTCAAGAACCGTGCCTTATGCCCTAGTATTTATATGAAGTTAGAAGAACTTAAGGCATTAGGAATTGATGTGTCTGCTTATATGGAACACTATAAGAATTTGATTGAAATTGACCTACCATATTCCCCTGAGATGGTGAGGATTTTCTACAATAATATGAAATCAAATTCTTTGAAAAATGAAAAGGGAGAAATTACACATCATTCCATGGTCACTAGGATTAGAGGCACAGAAATTCAAATCTCAGCTGCTGACATAAATGATTATCTTGGAACCCATGAATTTGATAACGAATTAAAAGATATGTCTGAGAAAGAGATGTTTGAATTGCTGAGACCTGGGGAGGAATATCTGGGCAATTTGTCTTTTGATCCTGCTTCTATGCCTGTGATATAGAGAACAGTTCACTACATCTACTCTAGATGTTTAGTGAACAAAAGTAGGAATTATACTCATTTAGCCCATTGAGATTACCACATCCTAGCCTCAATAATGGCTAAAGTAAAGAGGAACATTGGAGAATTAGTGTTTAATGAGATGTGGAGATTCAGGATGTCTAAGTCCAAAATAATGACAGTTCCATACCCTTGTCTTGTCTCTAGGATACTTGATGTTCATCAGGTATGGTACATAGTGGAGAGAGTGGAGCACCCTATCCTGTTTTCTGCTCAGCATTTTCACAGGATGAATATAGATATGGTCAAGGTCCAGGCTCAACCATCTAAGAAAAGAAGGATCACATCTGCCACATCCAGAGGATAGGATGAGGCTCAATCGTCTGCTCCACCACAGCCCATTCCTGCACCACCTCTGACTTCAGTGGCTCCCCCATCTGATCCTGTTCCAGAGCCTTCTTCTGATCCTGTTGATCCCACTCTCCTTCCACAGCCTTCATCTGATCCCACTCCTTCCTCTCCCTCTTCAGCCCTTGTTTGATTGCTGACAAAAAGGGGGAGAAAGAAAAATCAGATGTGCTTTTATCATATTTTATTTCATTATGTTTGTGTATTACTTTTTATGTATTTATGTGGATTTATGAATGAAGTTATGATTTTAGGGATTTTATAAATTTGTGTCTCTAAGTTCTCTGATCTCTCTCTGTTATCATGATTCAAAAATTTAAACTTCATAATTCCATTTCTGATTTTAATAAAGTTTTTTGTCATCATCAAAAAGGGGGAGAATGTTAATGCCTTATTTTGATGATAACAAAATGATTTCAAGAGTTATAAAGCTTAAATTTTTATTGATTATGTGTTATTGCTGAAATACTTGAGTTCTATCTAGTTTGTATGAAAGTATTGAGGAATACTCGAGTTCTGTGTTTTGAATACTCGAGTATCAATGTTTTTCATAAGTTTAAAATCAATACTTTCAAACAACACTTGAGTTTTTGTTGAAAGTGTTGACAATACTCGAGTTCTTGATTTCAATACTCGAGTATTGGAGGCTAAAAATGTTTCTGAAATTCAACACTTTAAGTGAAAACTCGAGTACTATGATGAAGTGTTGCAAACACTCGAGTGATCATTCTGAAAACTCAAGTATTGGTGTTAAAATGTATTTTGAAAGAATACTCCCATGTGAAACTTGAGTATTGATGTTGAAGTATTGGCAACACTCGAGTATTGTGTTGCAATACTCGAGTATCGGGCTTGTTTTTCAAATCAATACTCAACACTTGAAG
The DNA here is from genome assembly GCA_025593235.1 of Vachellia pachyceras. Taxonomy (NCBI): domain Eukaryota; kingdom Viridiplantae; phylum Streptophyta; class Magnoliopsida; order Fabales; family Fabaceae; genus Vachellia; species Vachellia pachyceras. The sequence goes on from JANTPZ010138263.1 coordinate 2,773, forward strand.
CACAACACTCGAGTTACAAATGGAAGTATTGACAACACTTGTGTTGTCAACACTCGAGTATTGAAGTTGAATACTCGAGTATTGAGCCAAAATACTTGAACTTGAAGTGAAACACTCGTGTTGTGCAAAATCTTTTGTAAATCTGTGAGTTAATTCAAGGTTGGGACCTTGAATATATTGGGTTGAGATTTGGTCTGAAAGCAAAGAGAAAAATAGAGAGTGTGAGACTCTGTTTTATTACGTGTAGTAAGGGGAGCGTGAATCTCCAGTGTAAAAAGGTTGTTGTGCCTGTTTGTTTGGATTAGTGGATTACAAAGCTCAGAAGTGTTCTGAGGACTGGACGTAGGTCAAAAGGACCGAACCAGGATAAATTCTCTTGTTCATCTTCTCCTTCATCTCTCAGCTATATTGCTTTAAATTTGTTTTAATTTCTAAAGTTTTAATCAGACCAATTCACCCCCCCTCTTGGTCTTATCCTACACTAACAGAAAGTATGAAAATTTTTCACTGTGTCGGAATTCCGTTGAAACTTCCTCCAAACTCATTTTTCAATGAGGATTCTAGATGTTTGGTTAGGTTTTTAAAATCCATCCATTTCCTTCAAAAACGGTGCTCGTCCGTTTCTGGCCTTCTTTAGTTGGAAAGTACAAAAATTTTTCACTATCTCGGAATTCCATTGAAACTTCCTCCCATACTCATTTTTCAATGTGGATTCTAGATGTTTGGTGAGGTTTTGAAAATTCATCCATTTGCTTCAAAAACGGCGCTCGTCCGGTTCTGGCATTCTTTAGTCGAAAGTACGAAAATTTTTCACTATCTTAGAATTGCGTGGAAACTTCCTCCCATACTCATTTTTGAATAAGGATTTTAGATCTTTGGTTAGCTTTTGAAAATTCATCCATTTGGTTCAAAAAGGCGCTCCTCCGTTTCTGGCCTTATTTGGTCGGAAAGTACCAAAATTTTTCTCTGTCTCTGAATTGCGTGGAACTTCATCTCTTACTCATTTTTGAATGAAGATTCTTGATGTTTGGTTAGGTTTTGAAAATTCGTCCATTTCTTTCAAAAATGGCGCTCGTCCGTTTCTGTCCTTCTTTGGTCGGAAAGTAGGAAATTTTTTCACTCTCTCGGAATTGCGTGGAAACTTCCTCCCATACTCATTTTTGAATGCGGATTCTTGATATTTGGTTAAGTTTTGAAAATTCATAGATTTCCCTTAAAAACGACGCTCGTCCGTTTCTGGCCTTCTTTTGTCGAAAAGTACGAAAATTTTTTACTGTGTCAGAATTGCGTTGAAACATCCTCCCATACACATTTTTCAATGCGGATTCTAGGTGTTTGGTTAGGTTTTGAAAAATCATCCATTTGCTTAAAAACCGGCGCTCGTCCGTTTCTGGCCCTCTTTGATCGAAAGTAAGAAAATTTTTTACTGTCTCAGAATATCGTGGAAACTTCCTCCCATACTCATTTTGAATGTGGATTCTAGATTTTTTGTTAGGTTTTGAAAATTCATCCATTTCCTTCAAAAAGGGGCTCGTCCGTTTCTGGCCTTCTTTAGTCGAAAAGTACGAATATTTTTCACTGTCTCAGAATTGCGTGGAAACTTCCTCTCTTACTCATTTTTGAATGCAGATTCTAGATGTTTTGTTACACTTTGAAATTTCATCCATTTGCTTCAAAAAGGCGCTCGTCCGTCTCTGGTCTTCTTTGGTCGGAAAGTACGAAAATTTTTCACTGTCACGGAATTGCGTGAAAACTTCCTCTCTTACTCATTTTTGAATGCGGATTCTAGATGTTTGGTTAGACTTTGAAAATTCATCGATTTGCTTCAAAAACGGCGCTCGTCCGTCTCTGGCCTTCTTTAGTCGGAAAGTACGAAAATTTTTCTCTGTCTCAGAATTTCTTGGAAACTTCCTCTCTTACTCATTTTTGAATGCAGATTCTAGATGTTTGGTTTGGTCTCACCTAATTAAGCCCTTAACATCGTTTCCAAGTGGAAATATTTATAATCACTGGGATTTTTTTTATTAAGAGAATTACATTCAATATAGTTATTTTAGAGCACTTTAAACTAGTTTTAATGTACAAAAATTCTTACAAATTTTTATCAAAAGTGCGTTCAGTACTATATATTATTTGTAGGTACAAAAATATTCATAAGTATTCAAAATGAGTCACAGTGATTTTTCAAGTCAATTCTATCAGAGTTAATTGTTTCAATCCTGAAACACTGGTCTTGTTAAAAAATCTACACTGTTTTGCCAAAAGAGTTGAATTTTGAAAAAATATGTTTTATCGAATCTAAATTAAAATTGAGTCACAGTGAAGTTTCCAGTCAGTTCTATCGGAGTTAAATGTTCCAATCCTGAAACACTGGTCTTGTTAAAAAATGTGCACTTTTTTGCCAAAAGAGTTGAATTTTGAAAAAATATGGTTTATCGAATCCAAATTAAAGATGAGTCACATGGATGTTTCCATTCAATTCTGTGAGAGTTTAATGTTAAATCCTGTAAAACTGGTCTTGTTAAAAAATGTGCACTTTTTTGCCAAAATAATTGAATTTTGTAATTGAATTTTGAAAAAACATGATTTATCGAATCCAAATTAAAATGGGTCGCAGTGAAGTTTCCAGTCAGTTCTATCAGAGTTAAACGTTTAAATCTTGAAACACTAGTCTTGTAAAAAAATGTGCACTTTTTTGCCAAAATAGTTGAATTTTGAAAAACATGATTTAACAAATCCAAATTAAAACTGAGTCGTAGTGAAGTTTACAGTCAGTTCTATCAGAGTTAAATGTTTCAATCCTGAAATACTAGTCTTGTTAAAAAATGTGCACTTTTTTTGTGAAAACAGTTGAACTTTCAAAAAACATAATTTAACGAATCCAAATTAAATCCGAGTCACAAGGATGTTTCCATTCAATTCTGTGAGAGTTAAATGTTTAAATCCTGAAACACTGGTCTTGTTAAAAAATACGCACTTTTTTGCCAAAATAGTTGAATTTTGAAAAAACTTGATTTAACAAATCCAAATTAAAACTGAGACACAGTGATGTTTCTAGTCAATTCTATCAGAGTTAAATGTTTCAATCTTGAAACACTGGTCTTGTTAAAAAATGTGCACTTTTTTGCAAAAATAGTGAATTTTGAAAAATATGTTTTATCGAATCCAAATTAAAGCTGAGTCACATGGATGTTTCCATTCAATTCTGTGAGAGTTTAATGTTAAATCCCGTAAAACTAGTCTTGGTAACAAATGTGCACTTTTTTGCCAAAATAGTTGAATTTAAAAAACATAATTTATCAAATCCAATTAAAACTGAGTTGCAGTGAAGTTTCCAGTCAGTTCTATCATAGTTAAATGTTTCGTTCCTGAAACACTGGCCTTGTCAAAAACTGTACACTTTTTTGCTAAAAGAGATAAATTTTGAAAAAATATGTTTTATCGAATCCAAATTAAAGCTGAGTCAGAGTGAAATTCCAGTCAGTTCTATCAGAGTTAAATGTTTCAGTCCTGAAACACTGGTTTTGTTAAAAAATGTGCGCATTTTTGCCAAAAGAGTTGAATTTTGAAAAAATATGATTTAACGAATCCAAATTAAAGCTGAGTCACAAGGATGTTTCGATTTAATTATGTGAGAGTTAAATGTTTAAATCCTTAAACACCAGTCTTGTTAAAAAATGTGCACTTTTTTTGCCAAAATAGTTAAATTTTTAAAAAACATGATTTAACAAATCCAAATTAAAACTGAGTTACAGTGATGTTTACAGTCAATTCTATTAGAGTTTAATGTTTCAATCCTAAAACACTAGCCTTGTTAAAAATGTGCACTTTTTTGCCAAAATAGTTGAATTTTTAAAAAATATGGTTTATCGAATCCAAATTAAAACTGAGTCATAAGGATGTTTCTATTCAATTCTGTGAGACTTTAATGTTTAAATCCTGTAAAACTAGCCTTGTTAAAAAATGTACACTTTCTTTGCGAAAATAGTTGAACTTTCAAAAACATAATTTAACGAATCCAAATTAAATCCGAGTCACAAGGATGTTTCCATTCAATTCTGTGAGAGTTAAATGTTTAAATCCTGAAACACTGGTCTTGTTAAAAAATGTGCACTTTTTTGCCAAAATAGTTGAATTTTGAAAAAACTTGATTTAACAAAGCCAAATTAAAACTGAGTCACAGTGATGTTTCCAGTCAGTTCTATCAGAGTTAAATGTTTTAATCCTGAAACACTTGTCTTATTAAAAAATGTGCACATTTTTGCCAAAAAGTTGAATTTTGAAAAATTATGGTTTATCGAATCCAAATTAAAGCTGAGTCACATGGATGTTTCCATTCATTTCTGTGAGTTTAATGTTAAATCCTGTAAAACTGGTCTTGTTAAAAATGTGCACTTTTTTGCCAAGATAGTTGAATTTTGTAGTTGAATTTTGACAAAACATGATTTATCGAATCCAAATTAAAATGAGTCGCAGTAAAGTTTCCAGCCAGTTCTATCAGAGTTAAACGTTTAAATCCTGAAACACTGGTCTTGTTAAAAAATGTGCACTTTTATGCCAAAATAGTTGATTTTTGAAAAACATGATTTAACAAATCCAAATTAAAACTGAGTCGCAGTGAAGTTTACAGTCAGTTCTATCAGAGTTAAATGTTTCAATCCTGAAACACTGGTCTTGTTAAAAAATGTGTACTTTCTTTGCGAAAATAGTTGAACTTTCAAAAACATAATTTAACGAATCCAAATTAAATCCGAGTCACAAGGATGTTTCCATTCAATTCTGTGAGAGTTAAATGTTTAAATCCTGGAACACTGGTCTTGTTAAAAAATGTGCACTTTTTTGCCAAAATAGTTGAATTTTGAAAAAACTTGATTTAACAAAGCCAAATTAAAACTGAGTCACAGTGATGTTTCCAGTCAGTTCTATCAGAGTTAAATGTTTCAATCCTGAAACACTGGTCTTGTTAAAAATTATGTACTTTTTTGTAAAATTAGTTGAATTTTGGAAAAATATGGTTTATCGAATCCTAATTAAAGCTAAGTCACATGGATGTTTCCATTTAATTCTGTGAGAGTTTAATGTTTAAATCCTGTAAAACTAGTCTTGTTAAAAAATGGTAACTTTTTTTCAAAAATAGTTGAATTTTGACAAAAACATGATTTAACGAGTCCAAATTAAAACTGAGTCACATGGATGTTTCCACTCAATTCTGTTAGAGTTAAATGTTTCAATCTTGAAACATAGGTCTTGTGAAAAAATGTGCATTTTTTTCCGAAATAGTTGAATTTTGAAAAAACATGATTTAACGAATTCAAATTAAAACTGAGTCACAGTGATGTTTCCAGTCAATTCTATCAGAGTTTAATGTTTCAATCCTGAAACACTAGTCTTGTTCAAAAAATGTGCACTTTTTTGCCAAAAGAGTTGAATTTTTTACAAAAAAATATGATTTAACGAATCCAAATTAAAATAGAGTCACAGTAATGTTTCCAGTCAATTCTATCAGAGTTAAATGTTTCAATCCAGAAACACTGGCCTTGTTAAAAAATGTGCACTTTTTTTGCCAAAAGAGTTGAATTTTGAAAAAATATGTTTTATCGAATCCAAATTAAAACTGAGTCGCAGTGAAGTTTCCAGTCAATTCTATCAGAGTTAAATGTTTCAATCCTGAAACACTGGTCTTGTTAAAAAATGTTCACTTTTTTTACCAAAAGAGTTCATTTTTATAAAATATGGTTTATTGAATCCAAATTAAAATTGAGCCACATGGATATTTCCATTCAATTCTGTGAGAGTTTAATGTTTAAATCCTGTAAAACTGGTCTTCTTAAAAATGTTAACTTTTTTGCAAATATAGTTGAATTTTGAAAAAACATGATTTAAAGAATCCAAATTAAAACAGAGTCATATGGATGTTTCCATTCAATTCTGTGAGAGTTAAATGTTTCAATCGTGAAACACAGGTCTTGTTAAATATTGTGCATTTTTTCCAAAATAGTTGTATTTTGTAAAAACATGATTTACCTAATACAAATTAAAACTGCGTCACAGTGATGTTTCGAGTCAATTCTATAAGATTTAAATGTTTCAATCCAAATTAAAATTGAGTCACATGGATGTTTCCATTCAATTCTGTGTGAGTTTTATGTTTAAATCCTATAAAACTGGTCTTGTTAAAAAATGTTAACTTTTTTGCAAAAATAGTAGAATTTTGAAAAAACATTATTTAACAAATCCAAACTAAAACTGAGTCACAGTGAAGTTTACTGTCACTTCTATCAGAGTTAAATGTGTCAATCCTAAAACGCTGGTCTTGTTAAAAAATGTGAACTTTTTTTGCGAAAACAGTTGAACTTTCAAAAAACATAATTTAACGAATCCAAATTAAATCCGTGTCACAAGGATGTTTCCATTCAATTCTGTGAGAGTTAAATGTTTAAATCCTGAAACACTTGTCTTGTTAAAAAATGTGCACTTTTTTGCCAAAATAGTTGAATTTTCAAAAAAACTTGATTTAACGAATCCAAATTAAAACTGAGTCACATGGATGTTTCCATTCAATTCTGTGTGAGTTAAATGTTTCAATCTTGAAACACGGGTCTTGTAAAAAAATGTGCATTTTTTCCAAAATAGTTGTATTTTGAAAACACATGATTTAACGAATACAAATTATAACTGAGTCACAGTGATGTTTCCAGTCAATTCTATAAGTTTAAGTGTTTCAACCCTGAAGCACTGGTCTTGTTAAAAAATGTGCACTTTTTTGCCTAAAGTGTTTAATTTTGAATAAATATGCTTTACCGAATCCAAATTAAAACTGAGTCACAGTGATGTTTCCAGTCAATTCTATCAGAGTTAAATGTTTCAATCTTGAAACACTAGTCTTGTTAAAAAATGTACACTTTTTTTGCCAAAGGAGTTGAATTATGAAAAAATATGGTTTATCGAATCCAAATTAAAACTCAGTCACAGTGATGTTTCCAGTCATTTCTATCAGAGTTAAATAGTTCAATCCTGAAACACTGGTCTTGTTAAAAAATGTGTACCTTCTCCAAAACAGTTGAATTTTAAAAAAAACGTAATTTCACGAATCCAAATTAAAGCCGAGTCACAAGGATGTTTCCATTCAATTCTGTGAGAGTTAAAATTTTAAATCCTGAAACACGGGTCTTGTTAAAAAATGTGCACTTTTTTGCCGAAAGTGTTTAATTTTGAATAAATATGATTTACTGAATCAAAATTAAAAATGAGTCACAGAGATGTTTCCGTCAATTCTATCAGAGTTAAATGTTTCAATACTGAAAAACTGGTCTTGTTAAAAAATATACACTTTTTTTGCCAAAAGAGTTGAATTTTTAAAAAATATGGCTTATCGAATAAAAATTAAAACTGAGTCACAATGATGTTTCCAGTCATTTCTATCAGAGTTAAATGTTTCAATCCTGAAACACTAGCCTTGTTAAAAAATGTGTACTTTTTTGCCAAAATAGTTGAATTTTGAAAAAAATGTAATTTCACGAATCCAAATTAAAGCCGAGTCACAAGGGTGTTTCCATTCAATTCTGTGAGATTTAAAAGTTTAAATCCTGAAACACTGGTCTTGTTAAAAAAATATGCACTTTTTTGCCAAAATAGTCGAATTTTGAAAAAACATGCTTTAACATATCAAAATTAAAACTGAGTTACAGTGATGTTTCCAATCAATTGTATAAAAGTTAAATGTTTCAATCCTGAAACACTGGTCTTGTTAAAAAATGTGCACTTTTTTGATAAAATAGTTGAATTTTGAAAAAATATGGTTTATCGAGTCCAAATTAAAGCTGAGTCACATGGATGTTTCCATTCAATTCTGTGAGAGTTAAATGTTTAAATCCTGAAACACTGGTCTTGTTAAAAAATGTGCACTTTTTTGCCAAAATATCTGAATTTTGAAAAAAAACTTGATTTAACAAATCCAAATTAAAACTTAGACACAGTGATGTTTCCAGTCAATTCTATCAGAGTTAAATGTTTAAATCCTGAAACACTGGTCTTGTTAAAAAATATGCACTTTTTTGCCAAAATAGTCGAATTTTGAAAAAACATGCTTTAAATATCAAAATTAAAACTGAGTTACAGTGATGTTTCAAATCAATTGTATAAAAGTTAAATGTTTCAATCCTGAAACACTGGTCTTGTTAAAAAATGTGCACTTTTTTGCCAAAATAATTGAATTTTCAAAAAATATGGTTTATCGAGTCCAAATTAAAGCTGAGACACATGGATGTTTCCATTCAATTCTGTGAGAGTTTTATGTTTAAATCCTGTAAAACTGGTCTTGTTAAAAAAAGTTAACTTTTTTGCAAAAATAGTTGAATTTTAAAAAAACATTATTTAACGAATCCAAATTAAAACTAAGTCACATGGATGTTTCCCTTCAATTCTGTGTGAGTTAAATGTTTCAATCTTGAAACACCGGTCTTGAAAAAAAATTGTGCATTTTTCCAAAATTGTTGTATTTTGAAAAAACATGATTTAACGAATACAAATTAAAACTGAGTCAAAGTGATGTTTCCATTTATTTCTATCAGAGTTAAATGTTTCAATCCTGAAACACTGGTCTTGTTAAAAATGTGCACTTTTTTGCCGAAAGTGTTTAATTTTGAATAAATATGATTTACCGAATCCAAATTAAAAATGAGTCACAGTGATGTTTCCAGTCAATTCTATCAGAGTTAAATGTTTCAATATTGAAATACTGGTCTTGTTAAAAAATATAAACTTTTTTTGCCAAAAGTGTTGAATTTTTAAAAAATATGGCTTATCGAATCAAAATTAGAACTGAGTCACAGTGATGTTTCCAGTCATTTCTATCAGAGTTAAATGTTTCAATCCTGAAACACAGGCCTTGTTAGAAAATGAGTACTTTTTTGCCAAAATAGTTGAATTTAAAAAAAAACGTAATTTCACGAATCCAAATTAAAGCCGAGCCACAAGGATGTTTCCATTCAATTCTGTGAGAGTTAAATGTTTAAATCCTGAAACACTGGGCTTGTTAAAAAATGTGTACTTTTTAGCAAAAATAGTTGAATTTTGAAAAAATATGATTTAACCAATCCAAATTAAAACTGGTTACAGTGATGTTTCGAGTCAATTCTATCAGAGTTAAATGTCTCAATCCTGAACCACTGGTCTTGTTAAAAAATATGCACTTTTTTGCCAAAATAGTTGAATTTTGAAAAAATATTGTTTATCGAATCCAAATTAAAGCTGAGACATAAGGATGTTTCCATTCAATTCTGTGAGAGTTTAATGTTTAAATCTTCTAAACTGGTCTTGTTAAAAAATGTTAACTTTTTTGCAAAAATAGTTGAATTTTGAAAAAACATGATTTAACGAATCCAAATTAAAACTGAGTCACATGGATGTTTCCCTTCAATTCTGTGTGAGTTAAATGTTTCAATCTTGAAACACCGGTCTTGAAAAAAATTGTGCATTTTTCCAAAATTGTTGTATTTTGAAAAAACATGATTTAACGAATACAAATCAAAACTGAGTCACGATGATATTTCGAGTCATTTCTGTCAGAGTTAAAAGTTTGAATCCTGAAACACTGGTCTTGTTAAATAATGAGCACTTTTTTGCCAAAATAGTTGAATTTTGAAAAAATATGATTTATCGAATCCAAATTAAAGTTGAGTCACATGGATGTTTACATTTAATTCTGTGAGAGTTTTATGTTTAAATCCTGTAAAACTGGTCTTGTTAAAAAATGTTAACTTTTTGGCAAAAATACTTGAATTTTGAAAAAAATATGATTTAACGAATCTAAATTAAAACTGAGTCACACGGATGTTTCCATTCAATTCTGTGAGAGTAAAATGTTTCAATCTTGAAACACTGGTCTTCTTAAAAAATGTGCATTTTTTGCAAAATAGTTGTACTTTGACAAAACATGATTTAAAGAATCCAAATTAAAACTCAGTTGTAGTGATGTTTCTAGTAAATTCTCTAAGAGTTAAATGTTTCAATCCTGAAACTCTGGTCTTGTTAAAAAATGTCCACTTTTTTGCCATAAGAGTTGAATTTTGAAAAAATATGATTTAACGAATCCAAATTAAAACTGAGTCCCAGTGATGTTTCCAGTCAATTCTATCAGAGTTAAATGTTTCAATCCTGAAACATTGGTCCTGTTAAAAAATGTGCACTTTTTTGCCAAAATAGTTTAATTTTGAAAAAATATAGTTTATCGATTCCAAATTAAAACTGTGTCAAAGAGATGCTTCAAGTCAATTCTATAAGAGTTAAATGTTTCAATCCTGAAACACTAGTCCTGTTAAAAAATATGCATTTTTTAACAAAAGAGTTGAATTTTGAAAAAATATTGTTTATCGAATCCAAAATAAAACTGAGTCAAAGTGATGTTTCCGGTCAATTCTCTGAGAGTTAAATGTTTCAATCCTGAAACACTGGTCTTGTTAAAAAATGTGCATTTTTTTTTCAAAATAGTTGTATTTTGAAAAATATGGTTTATCGAATCCGAATTAAAACTGAGTTACATGAATATTTCCATTGAATTCTGTGAGAGTTAAATGTTTCAATTCTGAAACACTGGATTTGTTAAAAAATGTGCACTTTTTACCAAAATAGTTATGTTTTGAACGAATCCAAATAAAAACTGTTTCCCAATGATGTTCCATTCAATTCTACGAGAGTTAAATGTTTAAATCCTGAAACACTGGTCTTGTTAAAAAATGTGCACCTTTTTTGAAAAAAGAGTTGAATTTTGAAAAAATATGTTTTATCAAATCCAAATTAAAAATGAGTCACATCGATGTTTCCAGTTGATTCTATAAGAGTTAAATGTTTCAATCTTGAAACACTGGTCTTGTTAAAAATGTGCATTTTTTGCAAAATAGTTGTACTTTGACAAAACATGATTTAAAGAATCCAAATTAAAACTCAGTTGTAGTGATGTTTCTAGTAAATTCTCTAAGAGTTAAATGTTTCAATCCTGAAACTCTGGTCTTGTTAAAAAATGTCCACTTTTTTGCCATAAGAGTTGAATTTTGAAAAAATATGATTTAACGAATCCAAATTAAAACTGAGTCCCAGTGATGTTTCCAGTCAATTCTATCAGAGTTAAATGTTTCAATCCTGAAACATTGGTCCTGTTAAAAAATGTGCACTTTTTTGCCAAAATAGTTTAATTTTGAAAAAATATAGTTTATCGATTCCAAATTAAAACTGTGTCAAAGAGATGCTTCAAGT